>CAHIKZ030001193.1:95000-107500 GCA_903632075.3 Acanthosepion pharaonis
AAAACAATATCTTTTAATCATAAGGTTTAAGAATTAACAATTAAAAGTATATGCAGATATTTTTTATATATAGTGCTCTATATTAAAATATTAAAATGATATTAAAAATAGAGCATTAATAATATTAAAATTAACTGAACTAGCAAATCCTTTTTTAGTTGTATCCTCGACTCCGAAGTTTTTGAAAATATTTTAAAAATTGAAAAAACTGAAATTTTAACAATAGTTTTAAAAAAAAATGGATATATACCAATTTAAATACAGAACCATTGAAGAATGGTTGACGCCAAGAATCTTCAGAGTCGGGAATACAATAACTAGAAAGGATTTGATAATCACGGTTAGGTTAATTTAGTAAATTAAAACAGTATTAATTACATTTACCGGCTTAAATCCTCTCGAAATTTCGTAGAAAATATGTATACTCCGACAGGAATCGAACCTGTATTCTACACAAAAAAACTGTTATTAGTTCTGACGTGCTATACCATTTAGCCACAGAGGTAGGATCAAGGTAGTTAGGTCAAATTACTGTTTTTAAACAACAAATTTTTCACGATCTTTCTCGAACGATCATATCTGCTTGAATCTTATCTTAACGTAAACGAATGACAACATATTATGAAAGTCCGATGATTATTTTAATATATTTTTCGGATGGAACATGTCACAAGAAATTTTCCAGTAAAATTTTTCTAAATGCTGTCAGTTGATATGTAAAATTATACAAAATTCTATATCGTTATATATATATATATATATATATATATATATATATATATATATATATATATATATATATATATATATATATATATATATACGGATATGAGTTTGTGACCTCGATCTTACGCTTTTGATAATCGCAAAAGCGTAAAACCCAGGGTCACAAACTCATATCCATACAAATGAATATGTTGAGGCTCTATCACTGATATTGAGCGTTTTCCAATAAGAATATATATATATATATATATATATATATATATATATATATATATATATATATATATATATATATATATATATTCATTAAATGGAGGCATTATTAATAAAAAAGAACAACACTCAATAATATCAACTATGAACCTGTCAACAGTGTGCTGACCGTGGTTTTAAAATAAAACATTCCTATAACTTTAGATACATACATAAAACAATCCATACCTCCAGTTAAAAGCAAATATAAAATTCAACATTGATAAAGGTTAGACGTATAGCCGAAAGCGCTTGAACATACAGAACATTTAGGCAATTTCTATATAATTTTCGCCCAGAATAGAAGAAAATTAGAACACATGAAAAATTCAATAAAAAATTCACAGCCGTTTTAATGAAACTTGTATAAAAGAAGGATTGCTACCCAAATACACAATTTTATATATATATATATATATATATATATATATATATATATATATATATATATGCCGTAAGAATTGTTTGCCGTTAACAATAAAATTTTAAAAAATCCAGACGACATGCATTTAACGATGTCAGAATTCGTTGAAAAGGTCCATAACTACCCTACCTAAACGTAACCCCTTTTTCAAACGTAACTAATAACTGATACAGCAAAAGTTAATAAAAATGAGCACGCTACCACCCCTTGTCTGGATGCGTGGATTTCTCTGTATCCTTAGAAACAGTGAATTATGAATTATTGCCGTGCCTTTAAAACTCAGTAAATGTAAAAATAAGTTACTGCAACATTCGCTTGAGGATGAAATGGAACTAATGTCTTTAATTTAATTACAAAATAAAAGTTGAAGCTTTTAGCTTCCATTTTTGAATCATGGTTAGAACTGTGTAGCGAAAAAAACATATTTTAAATCAGTTAATTTATAACATTAATGCTCTGTAAATTTACATTGAGCACTTTTTTTGTAAAAATAACAATATTTGTAAGAACACCGGATTATACATCTTTTAAATATGTATATATTTATATATATATATATATATATATATATATATATATATATATATATATATATATATATATATATATGTATATGTGTGTATGTGTGTAAATAAACAGTGTAGATGTAGAAATCATACGTGATCATAAGACAATACAGTCTTGATACCTACGTTCACATTTATATCGACATAAGTCCTATTCTATTGAATCGACAGACAACTGAAGAAGACCGGGTGGCCCATCGACCGGAACGTCGCGATAACAACAAGAAAAATGTTGATATTAGTCATAATGTAAATAATGAAAAGTTTAGATTTAAATAGCTGAAAAAAAAGTGCGTATTATACGCAAAGAATTAAGACAGCTTGCTCCACAACTCTGTGAGATATTCAACTATTAATATTTAGTAAGCTTAATTTAGTTTGATACAAGGCCATGAAAGTGGGGCACCGAGTAAATTTTAATTTCAGTTCAATAGTATTGGTGTGCGACACCAGCTTGATAACGACTGCCCCCTGGTGGGCAACTAAACAGTATGGCCCACCCGATAAAAGAAATTGAAATCTGTATGTATGTTGGAGAAAAAAAAAAAGCTAAGGGGAGTCTGGAAAGGAGAGTGAGAAGCTGAGTAAGAACATAGTGAGAGAAAAAGAAAAAGAAAAAAAGATAAACAAAGAAATAGAGACTGTAAAAAAGAAAAAAAAATCTATTGATAAAAGATAATCATCTTTTAAACGAAGCCAACACATTCAACGACTGCGTCTCTGTAAAACGCCATCAATTTCTTCGTTATTTTTCGCAAACATGTCGATTTTTTTTCTTTACAATGATGTTCACCCTTTACCACGCCCGGGATCCACGCGAGATAGACATTTACAGAGGCAATGTTTATACAGATATATGGGAAAGATAATGGTTAACTCTCGACTTGAACAGATTAAGATTGTAATGACCTAGCAAGCATCTTCTTGGTAGTCGGTGCCACAGATCAGCGGTTTATGGGAAGAAGCTGCTCGAGTGGCAGTTACGTCTCATCAATAGAGTACAAATAGAATGAATATGGTTCGTTATAATTTGCGTGGACTGGCGGGTCTTAGCCGTGAAGTTTAGCACTGGCGGTACTAAGGACTGTAGTTCGTCTTAGCACTTTTCGTGCAAATAACGATAGAGCTGCAAGAAGGAAAGTGGTTGTAGGCTGGAAAATAATTCGTCACCCGGAAAGGCCTTTGGACTGGGTTTGGTACGTTTCATCGGAGCCCATTTGGCGTCGCTGATTCGGCGTCAGAAAAATAATTGGACTATTCGGCACGATGTGGATAACAGTCCGAATAATCTAAATACTGTAAGTAATCATAATAGATTATCTCAGAGATCCTGACGAAAGCCGGAGCGTATAACAGCCGAAACGTTGTGAATATGGCGATGAAGATGAGGATAACAGTCCAAATAATGTAAATAATGTAAGTAATCATAATACCTCATCTCAGAGATATAGAGGCCGAAACGTTGTGAATATGGCAATGAAGATGAGGATAACAGTCCGAATAATGTAAATAATGCAAAATGCAAATAATCAAAAAACCTTATCCCAGAGCTCCAATCACCTGAAGAAGGCCGGATACAACGACCGAAACTTTGTGAATATGGCAAGAAGACGAGGATAACAATCCTGAATAATGTAAATAATGTAAGTAATTAAACCTCATCTTATAGACAAATCGTTTAAATCTTTTAAAAATATCATCCCAAGCAAGGCAGTACAGCCACTAACACGTAAAGGGTTTGAGGGTGTAATGGAATGTGTCACAGAAACATTAGTAATGACGAGAAAGAAAAGAGCAGTCAGGATGACAATAGATAGCGATTGACATTGCATTTAAAAGTTTGCAGATTAAAGTTGGTTGGAAAGCATGTGGCCGGGAGGGAGTTCCACAAGCAAGAAGTGCGTGAGAAGAAACTGTTAGCATAAAACTTACGGCTACATCTAACCAGCTCAACTGCAAATCTCGATGTCGGTGTAGTACTGCGCTTAAATTCATGCAGTCTAGGTAACATAGCGAAGAGCTCACCCGAACAATTACCATTCAGTCACTTTTCCACCTCTCTTTGCCCTTTTTTTTTTGTTTTGTTTTTAAAGGCAACCTTACGACGGTGGGGAAGTGAGTGAATATTGCTGATTCTTCTTTGGACTTTATCAAGGGGCTTCAGGATTGTCGACGATACTGAAAAACCGTTGTTTAGGATCTTATACCTTGGGTATAAAACAGTCTAGCCAAGAAAAACTCTAGGTATACTCTAAGCTGCGGTGGGTGGTATACTTTCGGTTGGGACTGTACGCCGGGTTGGGAGTATATACCGGGCTAAGTGTATCAACAACTCATTTTCTTAGCAAGAATGGGTTGTTAACCAGCCCCTTGCATTCACCTTTGCGCTGACGGGTAAAAATGAACCTCTCTCATCTTTCGTGCCCAGTTCGGGTTTAAATAACACTGCTTAGAGAAATCTCAAGGCTTGGACAGCAGCAATTCTGTTATCTAGGACAATGGTCGCCAACCGGTGCACTGTTGGTCCGTGGAAAATTTTTGATAGTCCGCAGAAAAATTGGGACATTATTTCAATTTTTATGAACCTACAGATTTAAAAAAACGACGAGTAACAAAAGGTATAGTAGATAGTATATATGTTTTAACATGTTTATGTAATCTCGAAATAAAAACGAGTACACAGGCACGGTGGAGTAATGGATAACGGACTCAGGAATCGGAGAGTGGGGTTCGAATTCCAGTCGAATCAATTACATTCACTTACGTTCTAATACCACTGGGAAATGTATGAATCCTCTTCTCTCATCAGATATAGGTGGCCTATAGGTAACAGACCGGGTTCTATAGCCTTGGACGGCAACTTGTTTTAATAACTGCGGGAAAAATCTGCTTTGTCAGTATCGAAAGATACATGATCGCCTAAGTGTTTATTACGCATGACACATAACTGCCCGACACAAGTACACAAATATGACATCATCCAGTCATAGTATAATCTAACATGACTTACAAAGTCATGCTTAATATTTGCCACTAAATAGTTTCGTACGATTACTGTTGATAACTAGTTACTGGATGGTTTACTAGTATAATTTTCTAGAAACATGGCATAGCAAAAGAGTAATAGGGGGGGGGGTCTTCAAGAATCAATTTACGCACCAGACACAAATACATAAGCATTTATACTCGAAAACTATTTTTGCAAAATATTTAAAAAAAAAACAAAACCTTTTAGAGGACTTTGAAAACGTCAAATAGCCATACAAACAAACAGGAACCAATATCCAATACTTGAAAATAAAAAAAATACTTGAATAAACTTTAAATTTTCAATTTGTTTTATTCAAATAATTACACTTTGTTACTTTTAATGGGTGCATTTCATATTAATACAGTAAATTTTTTCCGTTGGAGTTTTGCCCCCATATATGGCCTGGAGCCCCTTCTGTTTGCCTCGGGGTTCTTGATAAAGCAGATATGCAATGTAATTGGCTCTGTTCTGGCATCTCATCTACAGTCACTCTGCCACAGGCGCGCCGTCGCCTCACTCTGTCTCTTTTTTACAAATACTTTCATGGTAATTCCCTCCGATGAGCTGCTTTCTCTGGTTCCCAGACTCCATGAATTCAAGCGCCTTACGAGGCTGACATCCCGCTCTCACCCTTTCACTGTCGAAACTATTAAATGTAGCCGTCTCTTCTACTCCAATAGCTTCATATCTCGCGCCTCTCGCCTGTGGAACTCTCTTCCCTATTCCAGTTTCCCTGAGAGTCACAAAAAATAATGTCTGTGGCATTATTTTTCCCGTTCTCTACTTTCATCCGTTTAAAAAAGTCTTACTCATATTAACTTTTTTCCTTCTTAAAAACTATTTTTCCCCTCATTCAAACATTATTTTCGTATTTATCTTCTTCTTCTTCTTCTTCTTCTTCTTCTTCTTCTTCTTTATTTTTTTGTGTTTTTCCTTTCCTCATATTTCGTCTTTTTTTAGAAATCACTTTTTCTTTTATTGTAACATTGCGTTTCTCTTTTCGCCTACAGCTTTAATTGTTTTCTCAACAGGGAACCCAACTCATGCCTTTATCCTTTTCTTCTTTTCCTTTTAATTTTCAATTTTAATTATTTTCTTCTTCATCTCAGGAGGTGAGAGAATTTCAACAAGTGACGGTTTTGAACATTTGTTATGAGACCCTTTTCCCGCCAATTTCTTCACCTTCGATTCTTTCTTCTCGACATAATTTCACAGTCAGTCATCAATTTTTCTTAACTTTTAAAGCGTTTCTATTTATTTTTTCTTAATATTTCCCTTCATTTTTTTCTTTTTTTCTTCCAATAATTTTTAATAGTTCTTTCTTTGTTGTTTTTTTCTTTCTTTGATATTTTATTATTTCTTTTTTGCTTTCTTTCTTTATTTCGTTTTTCTTTCTTTCTTTCAATTATTTTTTAATCGTCCTTCTTTCTTTGCTTTACTTTCTTACATTTAATTTTACTCTTTCTTTCTTCCATTCTTACAATTATTTTTCTTTCTTTCTTTCTTTCTTTCTTTCTTTCTTTCTTTCTTTGCGTGTTCCTTTGCTTTTTTTTTCCTATTTTTTCATAACTAAGTCTTTTTCTTTCTTTCTTTTTCTTCGTGTTCCACTTTCTTTTTTTCCTTTAATTCCTTTTCATGGTTTCTTTATTTCTTTCTCTTTCTTACTATTATGTTTTAATTTTTCATTCTTTTTAGAAATTATTCCTACCTTTCCTAAAATTTAAATATTTCTCTCTTTTACTCTTTTTTCTGGCTTTTTTAAAATTACTTTTTACCATTTCATTCATTCTAACAATTATTTTTAAATTTTTTCTCTCTTTCTTGCAATTGTTTTCTTTCTTTCTTTCTTTCATTCATTCTTTCTTTCTTTCTTTCTTTCTTTCTTTCTTTTGCTTTTTTTTCTTACCTTTATTCTCCTTAACTAAGTCTTTCATTGTTTCATTATCAATCTTCAATTTTTTCTAAATTACTCCTTCTCTTCGTAAAATTTAAATATTTCTTTCTTTTTTACAATTATTTTTATATATATAATTTAATTTTCATATTATTTTTATATTTTCTTTCAATGTTAGACTTATTTTCGTCTTTCTTTTTTCTTTCTGAGAATTATTTTTTCTTATATTTAATTTTCTTTTACTTTCTTTCTTTCTTTCTTTCTTTCTTTCTTTCTTTCTTTCTTTCTTTCTTTCTTACAATTAATTTTTACTATATTTTCAGTTATTTTTACTCTTTCTTTTTTTCTTTCTACCGTTTTTCTTTCTTTCTTACTTAAAAAGATTTTCTACTCTTTCTTATTTCCTTCATTCTTACAATTATTTTTTTACTTTCTATCTTTTTTAAGTATTTTCTACTCTTTCTTTCTTTTTTTTAAACCATTCACCATCTTCCGGCTTAAAGTTCATATCTTTCTTTCTTTCTTTCTTTCTTTCTTTCTTTCTTTCTTTCTTTCTTTCTTTCTTTCTTTCTTTCTTTCTTTCTTTTATGCAGTCTTTCTTACCGTCTTTTTTCCTAGCAGACTTTCTTTATTTTTTCTTTCTTTTATTCAATCTTTCTTTCTTTCTTTCTTTCTTTCTTTCTTTCTTTCTTTCTTTCTTTCTTTCTTTTATGCAGTTTTTCTTACCGTCTTTCTTCCTAGCAGACTTTCTTTCTTTCTTTCTTTTATCCAATCTTTCTTTCTTTCTTTCTTTCTTTCTTTCTTTCTTTCTTTCTTTCTTTCTTTCTTTCTTTTATCCAATCTTTCTTTCTTTCTTTCTTTTTTTTTCTTTCTTTCTTTTATGCAGTCTTTCTTACCGTCTTTCTTCCTAGCAGACTTTCTTTATTTTTTCTTTCTTTTATTCAATCTTTCTTTCTTTCTTTCTTTCTTTCTTTCTTTCTTTCTTTCTTTCTTTCTTTCTTTCTTTCTTTCTAGCAGACTTTCTTTATTTTTTCTTTCTTTTATCCAATCTTTCTTTCTTTCTTTCTTTTTCTCTCTCTTTCTTTCTTTCTTTCTTTCTTTTTCCAATCTTTCTTTTTTCTTTCTTTTCTTTCTTTCTTTCTTTCTTTTTTCTTTCTTTCTTTCTTTCTTTCTTTTTATGCAGTCTTTTCTTACCGTCTTTTCTTCCTAGCAGACTTTCTTTTTTTTTTCTTTCTTTTATTCAATCTTTCTTTCTTTTCTTTCTTTTCTTTCTTTCTTTCTTTCTTTCTTTCTTTCTTTCTTTTTTTTTTTATGCAGTTTTTCTTACCGTCTTTCTTCCTAGCAGACTTTCTTTCTTTCTTTCTTTCTTTTTCTTTTTATCAATTTTTCTTTTTTTTTTTTTCTTTCTTTCTTTTTTTTTATGCAGTCTTTCTTACCGTCTTTCTTCCTAGCAGACTTTTTTTTTTTTTTCTTTCTTTTTATCCAATCTTTCTTTCTTTCTTTCTTTCTTTCTTTCTTTTTTCTTTCTTTTTCTTTTCTTTCTTTTCTTTCTTTCTTTTTTCAATCTTTTCTTTCTTTCTTTCTTTCTTTCTTTCTAGCAGACTTTCTTTATTTTTTCTTTCTTTTATCCAATCTTTCTTTCTTTCTTTCTTTCTTTCTTTCTTTCTTTTATCCAATCTTTCTTTCTTTCTTTCTTTCTTTCTTTCTTTCTTTCTTTCTTTATGCTGTCTTTCTTACCGTCTTTCTTCCTATCAGACTTTCTTTTTTTTTCTTTCTTTTATCCAATCTTTCTTTCTTTCTTTCTTTTACCCAGTCTTTCTTTCTTTCTTTCTTTCTTTCTTTCTTTCTTTCTTTCTTTCTTTCTTTCTTATCAGCTGTCATCATCTTTCCTTCTGTTTCATCCTCATCAGTATTATTCGAATTATTATTATACCGAGTGAAGCTCATAAATTCGACCGAAGCAACAGCAGTCTCCTGACTCTTGCTCTTTTCAATTTACCGGTAGCCCCGTGGACGACTTATTTCCACCTCCGTGCTTCGAAAATCGTTAAAGCATATCAAATGGGAGGTCGTAAATTGCGACTCTGTGCTGGCAAAGAGGAACTGACACGCAGATAGCTTTTCAATATGGAACTGTTTTCTCTGTTTCTTCGACATCCGAGAAACATTCGGTGCAAAAATTACAACGTGCACCACCGATCATCCGGCATTCAACAGACGTTGTCCGGACGAAAAGAGCTGCGTATGTAAACACGACAAAATCAATTATATAATATTTAAATTAATGCATAGAGACATATTGGCACACACACACACACACACACACACACACACACACACACACACACACACACACACACACACACACACACACACACACATATTGACTATATTTGGGTAGTAATTTTCATTGATACGAGTTTGTTTAATTTCCAAGGATTTTACTTTGATAATTTTTATTTATTCACAGTTCCAGTGCTTCCGGGACTCAAAACCAAGAAAATAGTTGTGAACTTCGAAAAAAAAAAAAAAAAAAAATAATTAACAAAGCACTTTCGTTGGTACTTAACAAAGCTCTCACTCTGTGTGTCTGTGTCTGTGTGTGTATGTGTATATATATATATATATATATATATATATATATATGAAGAAATATGCTCTTAAGGTGTGCTATATTTATGGGATAAAGTGCTCAATATCAGAGATAGACCGGGTGTAAATATAAAAGTGATCGGACGATTGCATCTAGCATGAAACAGCCTGTCGTCTCTAAGTTGTTTTCAATGTTATATATATATATATATATATATATATATATATATATATATATAAAAGAAAGAGGTTGTAGTGGTTCCAACAAAGAGAAAAAAGTATGTATATTAAAAAGAAGAGAAGAGAGGTGCCGCAAACGTTTTTGGTTGTAATGTGGATTTATTTAGAAAAAATATTATGCTTTGTCTTACATAATTTTACTACACGTGTTTCTGGTCTCGTGACCGTCTTCAGGTAAAAGCGGAGATTTCCACATATTATTAAAAATAATTAATTTTTTCTTTTGTTTTTCAATGTTAAATATTATCGATATGAGACATTTTCTGTGTTAGTAATCCGAATTTTTTATATATATATATATATATATATATATATATATATATATATATATATATATATATATATTATTATTTTTATAATAATAGATTACAATAAATATAATGCAGCGATGTGAAATGTTTTATTGTAATCTATTATAATAAATCTATTATAATAATATTTTGCTCTACATTGTATTGAGCACTTTTTTTTTAAAAAAGTAAATGCTACGAATTGTGGATTCTTACTCCATCTGTTCTTTCTCTCATTCATGATATATATATATATATATATATATATATATATATATATATATATATATAAAGAACGATGAACAAGATTTCAGCGTTCAAAACATTTAAAACTGAGCTCAATACAAAAGTAGAGCAATAAATATTTATTTATTATGCAGTGTTACATTAGAACACGCACATACCCACTACAAAACTGTACATCTTGTTTCAACAGTAAGAAAACTTTTTTTGTAAAATTGTTTACTTCATTTTGCTCGTTATCTATCTATCTATCTATCTATCTATCTATCTATGTCATTGCATTAATATCTATCTATCTATCTATCTATCTATCTATCTATCTATCTATCTATCTCAGTCTGTTAAAATCTTCATATCGCTTTTAGACTGTTCATATCTGTCTATATTTCCGAAATGAGGCATTATACGTGTTTACCCTATTTACATTGTTCGGGCTGTTGTCCTCATCTTTATTGCCATATTCACGACGTTTCGGCCGTTGTACGCTCCAGCCTTCTTCAACTGATTGGAATTTCGAAGTGACCCCCTTTATTCAAGGACACGTGGCCCAGTGGATAAAAGCGTTAGTTGGATCCAGTAACCTGGCCCAAAGAGTTGTGAGTTCAATACCTGACTACTGCAGTGGTGAACCAAAACCATTGACCTGAAGAAGACTGTCTTATGTCTTAATTTTATATATATAATTTATATACATATATTAAAATAATATATATATATTAATTTGTATATATATAATTTATATACATATATTAAAATAATATATATATATTAATTTGTATATATATATAATTTATATATATATATTAAAAAATATATATATATATATTAATTTGTATATATATAATTTATATACATATTGAAATAATACATATATATGTCTTAATTTGTATATATATAATTTATATACATATATTAAAATTATATGTATACATGTATTAATTATATATATATAATTTGTATACATATATTAAAGTAATGTATATATATATATGTATTAATTTTTATATATATAATTTATATACATATATTAAAATAATGTATATATATGTGTGTATATATATATATTAATTTGTACATATATAATTTATATACATATATTAAAATAATATACATACATACATACATACATATATATATATATATAGTAATTTGTACAAGGCCGTATTTTTTGGCAACAATTAAGAAAGAGTTAACATTCACTTTGTTTCAAAAGTTTTGTAACACCCTTTAGAGGTGAAGTTTTGAGGTAGGTACGTTTGGATACTGACTAGCATGTCAATTAAGGTGGGATAAAAACCGTGTCGAACGACGAAACCATTTTATGCATAAAAAACCCCAAAAAACAATTACCCCCCCCAATCAAACCTTATTGCAGGACATAAACAACAAGGTTTTTCGACACTCGACATTGTTGCCAATTTATGTAGCGCAAATGAAAGTAAGAGAATCTTACTATTCTCTTGACAGTTTTTTGGTAGAGGGTATAAACCAGAAAGATAAAAAAATGCCCGGATATCCTGTTTATCAGAAAATGGATTTAAAAAAAAGTAAAAAAATAAATAAAAAAAAAAGTAAAACTAATAAAAAGAAAACAACATTCTATCCCAGGGTTATTATATTAGCGTGGCTTCGTTTGGCAATAGCATTACCAACTGGACATATATTATTTGTATTTAATTTCGGCTATTGTAAAATATGTGTTAACTACAGTATCGTGTTAACCTGTATTATACACTGGCTAATTGATTTATGGCGCAAAAAGTGACGGCGTATTTCGTTAAGAACGAAAAACGTAACATAACTTATCTTCCACTTTGTCATTTCAATTATACATTATTAGTTTGATTGTATATATGCATTTTGGGTTGGTAGAGCTCTTCAACCCGGGAAAGCAGTCCATCTAGAAGAAAGAAAACCCTGATGTTAAACCTCCACTGCCTAGCGTTCACATCCGAACACGGAAAAGGCTACTTGCATTATTTACATTATTCAGACTGTTATCCACGTCTTCATTGCCATATCCATAAGCGGAGCCTTTATTTTGCACACCAAGATAGATTGTTCTAGTTCCACGTGCCATGCCTCCTCCGGGCGTCTCGGTTATTTCCCTTTAACTCAACTCTCTAAGTTTTGGTTCACCGCTGCAGTAGTCAGGTATTGAACTCTAAACTCTTTGGGTCAGGTTACTGGATCCAACCAATGCTTTTATCCACTGGGCCATGTGTCCTTGAATAAAGGTTTC
>CAHIKZ030001193.1:110000-157500 GCA_903632075.3 Acanthosepion pharaonis
CAACAGAAATCAAAGGAAATAATAATAATAATAATAATAATAATAATAATAATAAACAAAATGATTTATGTAACTCTTCCAATATTTTTCAACAGTCAAGAGAAGAGTGCGATTTAAGAAAAGAAAAAAATAAAAGAAAATCAATGTTTGACAATGTTAAGCAATATTTCGATACCATGTCAGTCTTCAAGTTATATTTTTTTTTAAATTCTACTATAAAAATATATAAATCTACAAAAAATTCTAAGTCGTTGTAGAAATAAATGTGTAATAATAATAATAATAATAATAATAATAATAAGGATCATGAAATGGAAATCTAAAAAAATGTGGCACATGAGAACATCAATAATTTCAATTGTAGTTGGAGCCCTCGGGTTTATTGGAAAAGGGTCCGATAGACTATTTGAAGGGATTCCTTGTAACCTATGCCTTAAAAAAATACAAAAAATTGTACTCACAAGTACAGATGATGACACATTACGGGTAGCTTCATCTATATAAAATAGTTTTTTTTTTTTGTTTTTTTACAAAAATGTTCAATGGAAAATGTCATGATGCCATTTCTGACCTGAGGTCTCTGGTTGGGACCCGGAACAAAATGTGTATACAACAGAAATAATAATAATAATAATAATAATAATAATAATAATAATAAGAATCGATGTAACTATCTTCTGGGACTTGCTAATTCAGACTGACAGAGATAGAAATTCAAGAAGTGCATGCTTATTAACATGCCAGTACCATCTGAGAGAAACAATCCCATAAAGAATTATCGAGAAATTGTCCAAATACAAGGACCTGGAGATCGAGATTAACAGGATGTGGTGAATGAAGACTGAGACTGTACCAATAATAATCGGAGCACTGGACCTCATGAGAAAAGGAATGGACAATTTTACTAACAGTGTCCCAGGTAACATCAACACACAATTTGCCCAGAAGATCACCCTACTAGGAACATCCCTTATACTGAGAAAAGTGCTATCAATTAAATGACAATTCTTTTATAGGGCCTAAGGACCATAGTTTGGACACGGCTCTACAGAATAGAAAGCAGGAAACATAACATATATAAATAATAATAATAATAATAATAATAATAATAATAATTGGCACCCACTGAGTATAAAACCCGACATAACAGATTGGGCCAATATCTGCACTGGAAAATCTGCAACTTCTATGGGAAGAAAACTGAAAGAAACTGGTATGAACACCACCCAGACCCGGTTACGGAGATAGGACCTGTTAGAATTCTATGGGACTACACAATACACACTGACAGAACAATGAAAGCCAACCGCCCAGATATTGTTATTAAAGACCACAAACAAAAACGGTGCCTCCTTATTGATATGGCAGTTCCTACTGACTGCAATGTATCTTTGAAGATATTCAAAAAGCTGTCAAAATACAATGGCCTTGAAATCGAAATCACAAAAATGTGGCACATGGGAACATCAACAATCCCTGTTGTAGTTGGAGCCCTAGGACTGGTTGGAATAGATTGCAGTAGACTAATTGAAGGGATTCCTGGAAGTCTTTACGAAGGGCTTTGTCTATGTAAAATATGTGCTTTTTCATTTTTATTTTTTATTTTTTATTTTTTTCTCCGTGGCAAGTGTCATGATGCCATTTTTAACCTTAGGTCCCTGGGCGGGACCCGGAAAGAAATGTGTAAACGCCAGAAATCAAAGAAAATAAAAATAACAATAATATAATATTGTGTTAGCCCAAAATGCAGATTCTGTGATAAATATCCAGAAACAATTTAACATCTTCTGTCAGGTTGTACGTTATTGGCAGCCACTGAATATAAAAACGGCATGACAAAATTGGCCATTATCTGCACTGGAAAATCTGCAACTTCTACGAGAAGAAAACTGAACGAATTTTGTATGAACATCGCCCAGACCCGGTGACGGAGATAAGACCCGTTACAATTTTATCAGATTACACAAGACACACAGACAGAACAATCAACGCTAACCGCCCAGACATCGTTATTAGAGACCATAAACAAAAGAATTGCCTCCTTCTTGATATGGTAGTCCCCGCAGACTGCAATGTATATTTGAAGATTTTTAAAAATCTATCAAAATAAAAGGACCTTGAAATAGAAATCTCAAAAATGTGGCACATGATAACATCAATAATCCCTTTTGTAGTTGGAGCCCTCGGATCGATTGGAAAAGATTCCTATAGACTCATTGACGGGATTCTTGGTAGCCTATGCCTTAAATGAATAAAAAAAATTATTCTCACGAGGGGATTTATCTATGTAAAATATGTTTATTTTTTTATTTTTATTTTTTTTAATTGCTCAGTGGAAAATGTCATGATGCCATTTCTGACCTTAGGTCTCTGGGTGGGACCAGGAAAGAAATGAGTGCACAACAGAAATCATAGGAAATAAAAATAATAACAAAAACAGCAATAATAATAATAATAATAATAATAATAATAAGTGATAAATATCCAGAAACGATTGATAATCTTGTATCAGGTTGCACGATGTTGGCATCCACTGAATATAAAACCCGACATCACAGAGTGGGCCAATATCTGCACTGGAAAATCTTCAACTTCTACGGAAAGGAAACTGAAAGAAATTGGTATGAACACCACCCAGACCCGGTTACGGAGATTGGACCTGTTACAATTCTATGGGACTACACAATACACACTGACAGAACAATCAAGGCCAACCGCCCAGATATTGTTATTAAAGACCACGAACAAAAACGGTGCCTCCTTATTGATATGGCAGTCCCTGATGACTGCAATGTATCCTTGAAAATATTCAAAAAGCTGTCAAAATACAAGGACCTTGAAATAGAAATCTCGAAAATGTGGCTTATGGGAACATCAACAATTCCTGTTGTAGTTGGAGCCCTAGGACTGGTTGGAAAAGATTGCAGTAGAGTAATTGAAGGGATTTCTGGAAGTCCATGCCTCAAGGAGATACAAAAAATTGTTCTGACAAGTACAGCCCACACTTTACGAAGGGCTTTATCTATGTAATTTTTTTTTTTGTCAGGGAAAAGTGTCATGATGCCATTTCTAACCTTAGGTCCCTGGGCGGGACCCAGAAAGAAATGTTTAAACGCCAGAAATCAAAGAAAATTATAAATATGATAATAATAATAATAATAATAATAATAATAATGATGATGATGATGATGATGATGATGATGATCATCATGATCATCATCATCATCAGGTCGATCAAACACGGCAATATATGACACGCTGCTTCCTTCTATTCCTCTGGTTCTTTGCATCTGGAACCTCATCCAGTCTGCATCCTGTATCTTCAATCAGATGGTCAGTGTACATCTTCATTGGTCGACCTTGTGTTCTTTTTTCCATCGGATGGTATCCAGAATAGAACGTCTCCATCTAGTTGTTCTTTGCTACGCCAACAGTGACCAGCAAATCTTAGTCTTCGTTGATGTATTAATTTGCTGATATTGCCAAAGAGCTCTTTCTTGGTTGGGTGATCTTTCCAGGATTTGTTTAGTGCTGCTCGAAGCATTCTTGTGTAAGGACCATCTAACCTTTTTTCCAGTTTGGCTGCTAATGTTCCGGTTAAGGAGCCATATACAAGGATATACAATTATATCGTGGAGTGATAGTCTTTAAATATAGAATTGAAATAAGCTCTGGAAAAAAAAATGAAAATATTTTTTATGCATCCTGATGTACTATAATAATATTTGTAATAGAATGTAGTGTTAGATCTGTAAAAGCGAAATTGTTTTTGAAACAGTCTAAAAATAATGAATAAATAAATTTGACAAAAACAATAAACAAAAGAAGAAAAAAAAAAGAAAAAAAAAGAAACCCTAGTTTGACGTTATCATTTATTTGCTTGCCCTTCGTCGGGATCGATCTTTGAATTCTCTGCTTCCCCCAACCTCATCTCGCAGACTCTGTCGTGCGGCTGTGTCGAAAAAGTCAGGCGGCGCTGGTGAAGAAATCCGAGGCCCATTAAAAGATGTCATGGTTGGTTGATCTAAGATGGCGTGCACCGTTGACCACAGCAAGGGACAAAGAGAGAAAACCCAAAGGAAGAAAGAATTGATTTGAACAAATGTGCAAAGAAATGGCGTCGACCTAAAGAGAAAGAGATAGATAGATAGATAGATAATGAAAAGCCATAGATAGATGTGGACAGACTGAGATAGATAGATAGATAGAGAGAGAGAGAGAGAGAGAGAGAGAGAGAGAGAGAGAGAGAAAGAAAGAAAGTCCAAAAAAGGAAAGAAAAATAGATAGAAACTGAAAGAGTGAGGGAGAGAGCAACCAAGAAGGAAGGAAGAAAGAAAATGGAAGGTGTTTTCGTGGGAGAGTGAGTGAATGAGAGTGAGTGAGAAAGAGATATAGAGAGACAGAGAGAGGGAAGAAGAATAAAGAAAGAAGAGAACGAAGGGGAGGAGAAGTAAAGAGAGGAATCCAGAAGGAATCTTCTTCATCCTCCTTCTCCTCCTTTTCTTCTCTTCCTCCTCCTTTTCTTCTCTTCCTCCTCCTTTTCTTCTTCTTCTTCCTCTTCTTCTTCTTTTTCAAATTTGTTTTTGCGTTATCTCTTCTAAAGCCTGTTCAGCCATCCATTTACACAAACTCAATAACCATGTCATGCGTTCGATTTCTTCTGTCTCTCTTGCCTCCAATCTCTCCTGTGAGTATCAGATTTTCCAAGCCATCTTTCCTCATTACGTGGTCAAGAAATTTCAACTGTCTCCTGATGTTAAGTAAAAGTTTCATTTTTGTTTTTCATTCTTTCTAAAACTTCGTCGTTGCTCATATCTTCGATCCATGGCATTCTCAACATCCTTCTGTAGAACCACATCTTGGAAATTATTTTTATAATAATTTCTATGCCTGAAGATGAGTGAATGTACAGTTGAAAGTACTAATAATGTAAATAGTGTACATAATACCTCATCTCAGAAATATAGACAGATATTGAAAGGCCGAAACGTTGTAATAAATATGGCGAGAAAGATGAGGACAATAGTCCGAATAATGTAAATAATGTACATAATACCTCATCTCAAATATATATTAGTTGTTAACTGGGGCAAGAAATGGCTAGCAAATTCTATCGCCCCCAAAACAAAACTGCTATCCTTTCATTATCCTAAAGAATCATTTCTACCTTTCACCAGCATGGCTGATGCTAATCTCCAGTAGAGCAATTTATAGCGCCTTCTTCGTCGTACTTTTCCCACGGACATGAAGTGTAGAGTTTATACTGAATCAATTGCTAGGTCTTCTGCTAGGAAAGTTGGTTCACTGTGTCGTACCAGACATTTTTTTTAGTTTAAATCTATCTTACACATTTATAAATCTACCATTAGTCCTATATATTTATAAAATATTTATAGAAAAGGCAGAGGGAAGCCTTGTCACAGGGGCGGGAAAGTGACTGAATACCCGGTCAAGATCGATTACATTCCACACATTTCGGATTTTGCCAAGAATCTTGAGATATATAGCAGGAGCCCCGGACTAGATATGGCAGCAATATTTCAATGCACGGACGAATGGTAGATTATGTAATTAAAAAGTCAAATCGTTGCTACTCTCGCTGGCAAAACAAATAAAAACACACATAAGCAAGAGAAACAAAGAGAATAAAGAGAGGGGAAAAAAGAAAACTGGAATGAGCTAACCTAGTTTATGCTTCACGCTCAATCGAGGTAAATAAATAAAATTATAATGCTCACCGATTGAAAGAGAATCCGAAAACAGAGAAAATAGACTCGTTTAAAAAATACAGGGTGCTCCCCATCAAAAAAAAAAAAAAAAAAAAAAAATTGACATCATTTTAAAAGCAATTTATCTTGAAACCTACTAAGTCTAGCTCAATGAAATTGAATAGTTTAGGTGTTGTTATACCGGAACATTACCTATTCTATTGTAATAGACTCTCCCACACATAATAAGTAGTAGTAGTAGTAGTAGCGGTCGCAAGTTGGGCTCAGTGGAGTTGAGTGAGTCAGTCGATGTCGGACATTGAATTATCAACCATCACAAGCTGCGTCATTAACTATTATTGCAAGTTCCTAACGTTTTGTACGTCGAACCTAATTTAGGACGACTTAGTGAAACACAAGCCTCCACTGTGAAAACTACTTTACAACAACTTTGGCGACCAGAATTCGAAATTCATACGAAAAAAAAAAAATTAAAGAAAGAAAAAAAAATTCGTTTCGCCATATACAACAGGTGTTGAACATCATAAGTTTTTATGGGAGCGATTTCGTTAAGTGTTCAATAAGTGGACTGTGTGACACAGCACACGTCAAGTCGATAGTTAAGCTCTTGCCAAACACGCTGATGTTGATGATGGCCTAACAGGTCCTTTCGCCTTGCATAAGCTGCCTTCCTCTTCCAAATTTGTTTGCCAGTTGGTGTAGTTTTTCCAAATTTTGCATTGAAGGCCTGCTGCACAGTCTTGGGCGATGCAAAATGACTTTGGAAGTGAATGGCATTGGTCTCCTTCCGTTTTCTTTATTTATGGATCCCATATCGTACACATTTCTATGCTAGGCCTACTAAGGAGATCCTCATAGCCTAGCATATTCACAGTTACTTTCAAAGTTCTAAGCTAAATACAGGGTGTCCCCACAAAATTTGACATCATTTAAAATTTTTTTTTTTAAGCGTTTCACCCCAAGCAAGGCGGGAAGCCACTAGGACACAAGGTGTCACAGAAAATTTAGAGCAAGATCAGATAGGAGTAATAGAAGAAAGGATGAGGAGAAAAGTAGTCGATAGATCAAGGCAACTGGAGATGTCGATTGACATTACATTTGAATAGCTGGAGATTATAGCTCTCAGGGAAACTGGAATAGGGAAAGGAGTTCCACAGGCGAGAAGTACGAGACATGAAGCTATTGGAGTAGAAGAGACGCCTACATTTAGGAGTTTCGACAGTGAAGGGGTGAGAGCGGAATGCCAGCCTCGTAGGGCGCTTGAACTCATGAAGTCTGGGAACCAGCGAATGCAGCTCCTCGGAGCAATTGCCATGAAAGTATTTGTAAAAAAGACAGAGAGAGGCAACGGCGCGTCTGTGAGAAAGTGACTGTAGAGATGCCAGATCAGGGCCAATTATATTGCGTATCCGCCTCTGGGGCCTATCAAGAACCCCGAGGCAAACAGTTTTATCTTGAAAGCTATTAAGTTTAGCTCAATGAAATTGAACAGTTTAGGTGTTGAACATGATTAGTTTATTATGGAAGCAATTTTATTAAGTGTTCAATATGTGCACCGCCTGTGACACGGCACACGATAAGTCGGTAGTTAAGCTCTTGCCAAACACATTGATTTTGATGATGGTCTAGCAGGTCCTTTCACCCTGCACAAGCAACCTTCCTCTTTAAGTCCAAATTTGTTTGCCATTTGGACAAGTTTTTCCAAATTTTGCATTGAAGGCACACTGCACAGTCTTGGGTGACTGCATGTGAGCATATCCCAAGACGCAAAATGATTTCTCTTTGGGAGGGAACGGCATGGCTCAACCTGAAAACAGAACAAAAATAAAACATTAAATATAAAATCTTGATCTGTTTCTATACATTCTATGAAAATTTCAGGTTATTTCAACAAGAATTGCCAAAATTATTGGCCCGCGAAATGATATCAAATTTTTGGGACACCCTCTATATCGAGACGCGCGTATTTATACGTCTTGAACTGGATTCTCGGCTTCAGTGACTTTCCAAGCACCATAACATTTTTTTTTCTGTGCTCTTTCTATAAATCTTTTCATGTCAGTTGTTCTGATGAATGTTCAACTTTGGCAGCGTGAATTAACGAATTTAAGCGCAGTGCTAGATTGGCAGTTAGGTCTCATCATTTTACAGTTGAAATGGCAAGATGTGACCGTAAGTTCTAGGATGACAGTTCCTTCTCTCGCTCTTCTTGCTTGTGGAAAAACCTTTTGGCTTCTTGCTATCTTGTAAACTACGATCTTCAAAAATAAAACGTTAATCTTTATCTTCTGCCTCTTTGAAGAGTGTTCTTTTTCTTTTTTTCTTTAAAGATTTCTTAGTCTCTTTCATTCCGCTGCGTCTTAGTGGCTTTAGTACCTTACTCGTAGCTTCTTCATTGGATCTCCTAGAGGATCCGGGCCAGATGTGGCAACAATATTCAATGTATGAACAAATGGTAGACTTATGAAGGTGCAAAATAAATTCAGTCTAGAAAAATTGTCTCGCACAACACAGGGGACATATATTTTCTTAGCATAAGGTTTAGCAAAATAAGTCATATTTACTTTAGTTACGATGCCATATATAAAAAGAAAACCTAAAATGAAAACCCAAGTTGATATAATGATGAAAAAATGTCAACTCAATGGGTTATTTAATAGAATAACGTATGAATATAATAAATGTATTCTTTCTTTTTTCTTTTACGGCATATCAACCTCAATGGATTATTTAATGACAAGATTTTTGGTTTATGAATAGAAAATGTTTCTTTGGTTTGATTCATTTTCAACATATCAACCTCAATGGATTATTTAATGCCGACAAGATTTTTAGAATAAGTTCGTATGAATAGAAAATGTATTCTTTGGTTTGATTCATTTCTTTTAGCATATCAACCTCAATGGATTATTTATGAATATTTAGAATATTGTATGAATAGAATATGTATTCGTTGGTTTGATTTTTTTTTCTTTTACGGCATATCAACCTCAATGGGTTATTTAATGCCGACAAGATTTTTAGAATAAGTTCGTATGAATAGAAAATGTATTCTTTGGTTTGATTCATTTTCTTTTACGGCATATCAACCTCAATGGATTATTTAATGCGACAAGATAAGATAGATTTTTAGAATAAGTTCGTATGAATAGAAAATGTATTTTTTTTTTGGTTTGATTTTCAAGATATTTTTTCGTTGAATAGAATATGTATTCGTTGGTTTATTCATTTTTTACGGCATATCAACCTCAATGGATTATTTAATGTTCGTATGGACAAGATTTTTTAGAATGGTTTATGGAATAGAAAATTTAGAATAGATTCTTTGGTTTGATTGACATTTTTCTTTTACGGCATATCAACCTCAATGGATTATTTAATGCCGACAAGATTTTAGAATAAGTTCGTATGAATAGAAAATGTATTCTTTGGTTTGATTCATTTTTCTTTTACGGCATATCAACCTCAATGGATTATTTAATGCCGACAAGATTTTTTAAGTTCGTATGAAAATTCTTTTGTTTGATTCATTTTCTTTTACGGCATATCAACCTCAATGGATTATTTTCAAGATTTTTAGAATAAGTTCGTATGAATAGAAAATGTATTCTTTGGTTTGATTCATTTTTTTTTTACGGCATATTCTTTGGTTTGATTCATTCGTTGGTTTTTCTTTTACGGCATATCAACCTCAATGGATTATTTAATGCCGACAAGATTTTTAGAATAAGTTCGTATGAATAGAAAATGTATTCTTTGGTTTGATTCATTTTCTTTTACGGCATATCAACCTCAATGGATTATTTAATGCCGACAAGATTTTTAGAATAAGTTCGTATGAATAGAAAATGTATTCTTTGGTTTGATTCATTTTCTTTTACGGCATATCAACCTCAATGGATTATTTAATGCCGACAAGATTTTTTAGAATAAGTTCGTATATCAACCTCAATGAATAATGCCGAAAATTTTGTATTCTTTGGTTTGATTCATTCATTTTTTTTACGGCATATCAACCTCAATGGATTATTTAATGCCGACAAGATTTTTTTTTTAGAATAAGTTCGATTTTAGAATAATGAATAGAAAATGTATTCTTTGGTTTGATTCATTTTCTTTTACGGCATATCAACCTCAATGGATTATTTAATGCCGACAAGATTTTTTTTAGAATAAGTTCGTCAATGAATAGAAAATGTATTCTTTGGTTTGTTTCATTTTTTTTTACGGCATATCAACCTCAATGGATTATTTAATGCCGACAAGATTTTTAGAATAAGTTCGTATGAATAGAATATGTATTCGTTGGTTTGATTCATTTTCTTTTACGGCATATCAAGCTCAATGGATTATTTAATGTCGACAAGATTTTTATTGCTCGTAATAATTTTTTCAAAAATGTATTGCTCCAAATATATTTTTTCCAAAAATGTATTGCTGGTAATATTTTTCCTTCAAAAATGTATTGCTGGTAATATTTTTCCTTCAAAAATGTATTGCTGGTAATAATATTTTCTTCAGAAATGTATTGCTGGTAATAAGTTTTAGAAAAATATATTGCCCATTTGGTTTGGTTTGGTTTGTTTTACGGCATATCAACTACAATGGGTTATTTAATGCCGACAAGATTTTTATGGCTGGTAATATTTTTTTCCTTCAAAAATCTATTTCTGGTAATATTTTTTCTCCAAAAATGTATAGCTGGCAATATTTTATTTAATGTATTGTTGGTAATAATTACCCAGGACGCGGATGTAGTTTATCGTCATATCCAGGACGCGGATGTAGTTTATCGTCTTACCCAGGACGCGGATGTAGTTTATCGTCTTACCCAGGACGCGGATGTAGTTTATCGTCTTAGCCTGGACGTGGATGTAGTTTATCGTCTTAACCAGGACGGTAAGATGAAGACAATTCATTCATATCTGCTCAATGCGTATCCAATCTAAACAAATGACGTCATACATTATGTAATGGAGAAAGTCCGACAATTATTTAAGACAAGAGAGAAAATCATGGAGAATTGTGTTTAAAAACAGTTAATTCGACCTTGCTAACCGAACGCTCCTCTGTAGCCAAATCGGTTAAGGCACGTCAGGCTATACGACGGTTCCGTATAGGATACATGTTCGATTCCTGTCGGAGGACGGATATTTTATATGAAAATTTATCGGATATTCAGGCCGGTAAATGTTGCTAACACTGTTTATTATAAACAAAGCATTTACTTAAATATTTGTATCTATAAAAAGAACGTATAAACGTAAAAAAATAAGTTATGTTAACTTTAGTTATAAGGTCATATTAAAAAAAAAAGACCTGAAAGGGAGACTCTGTCTGAAGATTTCAAGACGTAACGCGCTAACCACTTCACTATGAGGACTAATTAAATAAAATGTTAGAACGAGAAGATGGTTAAAGGAAAAGAGGGCAGGGTTTATATGGAAGAAAAAACAAAAAAAAACCCTGGAACAGAACAACCAAAGAGACAAACGGGAGAAGACGAAGAATTTTACGTATTAAGCAAAGGGACACAAATTTCAGATTCGACATAAAGACATTTAATTTAATGACTTACGCTCCGGCGAAGCAAGAAGCGGATTTCCCTTCTTTGGTTAAATAAAAAGAATTTACGATTGAATAAAGACAAGATTGAAGGTAGGGAGAAAAGGCTTGTATTGAAGGAATGACACAGTCCATTTAATCAAAGCGATGTTTGACAAAATTCAGTGGGAACTGGTCGATTAATTTTGATTGTCATGGATATTCTTTTCTGTTTGTATTTCAATCCTCCTATTTCTTCTCTTCCGTTTTCTCCTTTGCCTTCGTCTCCTCTTTCTTCAACTCATCCGTCGACCTCCATTTTCCTCTTATTCTTTCAAACCCTGCTTCTCCTTTTCCTATTACTCTTCAGTATTCGCCGTCCTCATTTTTGCCCCCTTTTAATCTTTCTATTTTTCTTTACTCCCTCTCTCTTCCTCCTTCTCCCCCTCCTCCTCCTCTTCATCCAATACCTTAGTTTCAGGCTTCTGCAGTTCTAGTTTATTTTCTTTTTCTTCTTCTTTCTCTTTATAGTCATTCGTATGACCCGACTTCTGCTCATCTTTCTCCTTCTTTCTCTCCCCTTATTTATGTCGTCTTTATCTATTTTTCATTCCGACTACAATTTTTCCCTCTCCGTCTTTTACATTGACCCCCTACTTATATTCTTTTGTCATCAATAGCTTCCACGCTTGTTTTCTCAGACTTTTCCAACATTCGCTTTTCATAGTCTTCTACGCTTTCGCTTTTTACGTCACCTTTTCCTTCTATTTTTCCGCCTCTTCCTTCCCCTCTCCCTTCTAATCTTTCTTCCTCCTCCTTTTCCCTCTCTTCTTTCTGCACCTTCCTCCTCCTTTTTCTTCTACTCTTTCCGCCTCTTCCTTCTCCTTTTCCTTCTACTCTTTCCGCCTCTTCCTTCTCCTTTTCCTTCTACTCTTTCCGCCTCTTCCTTCTCCTTTTCCTTCTATTCTTTCTTCCTCTTCCTTCTCCTTTTCCTTCTCTTTCTGCCTCTTCCTTCTCCTTTTCCTTCTATTCTTTCCGCCTCTTCCTTCTCCTTTTCCTTCTATTCTTTCTTCCTCTTCCTTCTCCTTTTCCTTCCACTCTTTCTGCCTCTTCCTTCTCCTTTTCCTTCTATTCTTTCTGCCTCTTCCTTCTCCTTTTCCTTCTATTCTTTCTGTCTCTTCCTTCTATTTTTACTTCGACTAGACCTGCCTCTTACTTTACCTTTTCATTCTACTTTTTCCGCCATTTCCATATCCTTTTTCTTCTACACTTTCCACTTCTTATTTCTCTTTTTTCCTACTCTTTCCGCCTTTTACTTATTTTCCTTCTTCTCTATCCAGCTCTTCCTTCCCCTTTCCCCTCTATTATTTCTGCTTCTTATTTCTCATTTTCATTCTAGTCTTTTCGTCTCTTTGTTCTCCTTTCCCTTTTACTCTTTCTGCCTCTTCCTTCCCCTCTTACTCAGAATCTTTCATACTTCACCTTTTCCTTGTAATCCTTCTTTACTTCTCCTTTTTCTTCTACTCATTCCGCCTCTTCCTTCTCCTTTTCCTTCTACTCAGTCCGCCTCTTCCTTCTCCTTTTCCATCTACTCTTTCCGCCTCTTCCTTATCCTCTTCCTTCCCCTCTTCCTTCTAATCTTTTTTCCTTCTCCTTTCCCTTCTACTCATTCCGCCTCTTCCTTCTCCTTTTTCTTCTACTCTTTCCGCCTCTTCCTTCTCCTTTTCCTTCTTCCTCTCCTTTTCTTCCTCTTCCTTCTCCTTTCCTTCTCAGTCCGCCTCTTCCCTTCCTTCTTCCTTCTTCTTTTCCCTTCACTCTTTCCGCTCCTTCTTCCCTTTCTCCTTTTCCTTCTAATCTTTCTTCCTTTCCTTTCCTCTTCCTTCTTCCTTTTTCTTCTCTCATTCCGCCTCTTCCTTCTCCTTTTCCTTCTACTCAGTCCGCCTCTTCCTTCTCCTTTTCCTTCTACTCTTTCCGCTTCTTCCTTCTCCTTTCCCTTCTACTCTTTCCGCCTCTTCCTTCTCCTTTCCCTTCTACTCATTCCGCCTCTTCCTTCTCCTTTTTCTTCTACTAATTCCACCTCTTCCTTCTCCTTTTTCCTTTTCCCGCCTTTCCGACTCTTTCCCTTCCATTCTTCTTCCTTTCCTTTCTACTAATTCCACTCTTTTCTTCTTTTCCTTCTCCTCTTCCTTCTACCCTTTCCCCCTCTCTTTTGAGTCTTGCCTCTTAATTCTTTTATCTCCTACTTTATTGCCTCTACCTTTTGTTTTTCATTTTATTATTCTTTTTCTTACCTTTCTTCTTTCTTTATTCCGTCTCCCCGTCTTTCCTTACTTCCTTTTGCTCTTCTATACCCTCTTTCTACCAACTCTCCCCTCTCCCATTCTTGCTTCCCCTCCTCTTTTTCTCACTAATCTACTTCCTGTTTGTTTTCTTATTATTCACCTTCACTTTAAATTCATCCATTTTCTTGCTGTACGGCCGGACGAAATAGGAAGTCGTTACTAAGTTTACTACCGACTAAAGCCACAATAATTGACCATCCAGTGGTGACCAAACAAATTTCAGACGCAATGGCTCATTACACGAGCTTCTTAAGCAATGAACTGGAGTTGCTGTGATGTTGAAAATATCAATGAACCTCTGTTAACATCACTGATTTGCGATGTATGCATTGAGAGGAGAGTTACTACAAGCCACCATTGATTTAACCCTTGACAAATTGTAGTACATCGTTGGTAAGTCTTGTAAAAATTCAGAAACTAGGAGAAAGTTTTCACGTGGAATTTAAGGGTCTTTAAGAAACGGATATGAGTCAGTTTTAAGTATTTATCTTTATTTTCTTGATATATTTATTTATATATTTATTACGAGAATGACGAAGCGGTGTATTCATTTATAAAGAGATAGATAGATATGAATAGAGACATATAGATAAATAGATATGAGAAGAGTGAGGAAGATAGATTCATAGATAGATATGAACAGGTTGAGAGACATAATAGATTGATGAATATATAGACAGATGACAAGTGAAAGATATACATATATATAGTAGAAGTGCCATCATAGCATTGAAACATAAAGGCTTTTGGGTAGAGCATTCAAAATGTTTTTATTATAATTTCATAATAAAATGAGGACTTTTAAAAAGTAAATGCTACGAGCAGTGGATTTTTACTCCATCTGTTCTTTCTTTTATTCATATATATATATATATATATATATATATATATATATATATATATATATATATATATATGCATATAATTTTTATATATATTATTCATATATTATATATGAGTGGTATTTATTGAAAGCGTTCAATATCAGTGATACAACCAACATATTTAGTTGGATTCATGTGTGTTTATGACCCTGGGTTTCAGGGGCGTGAAACCCAGATCACATATATCAATCCAACTATATATATAGAGAGAGATTGATATGAACCGGTTGTGATTAGTGGCAGATTATCCTTTATATTGAGGTAATTTTTGTTTTTTTTTTTGCTTTAAAAATACATATGCTCTGTTAAAATAATTACATTGAGCTCTCTGTGGATATGTTTTACTAACTAATATTACTAGGATCCACCCGCACCTGTATTATATATATATATATATATATATATATATATGTGTGTGTGTATATATATATATATATAGATAGAGAGAGAGAGAGAATTGAGAATAGGATTGAGATAGATAAATAGATTGATATGCATCAGTCTGAGATATATAGATGGATTGACAGATAATATGAATTGACTGATATAGAAAGAAAGAAAGAAAGAAAGAAAGAAAGAAGGGACCTAATAGATATGAACAAAGTGAAATAGATAGACAAATATTGAGATTAGATAGATAGACAAATATTGAGATTGGATAGATAGATAGACAGACAGACAAATATTGAGATTAGATAGATAGATAGATAGACAAATATTGAGATTGGATAGATAGATAGACAGACAGACAAATATTGAGATTAGATAGATAGTCATATATTAAGAAATGGACAAGGTCCGACAATTTATTTATTAAAGACATATTTTTATGTTTAACGTTGTTATTTTATAGATACAAGTATTTAAGCAAATGCTCTGTTTATGAAAAACAGTCTTAAATAAATTAAATTGCCGGACCTTGTCATAGAAAATTTTTCTATATGAAAGGTTTTGTTTACAACCGATACGCCAGAGCATATATGAATGTACGAGATTTTAAAAGTTGGAGTTTAAAGAACCAATCGGTGACAAGGTCAATTGACCTTATAAACTCAACTTTTCCATGAATCTCGCGTATTGACTGTTGCTCTAGGATGCAGGTTCGAATGTAAAGAACGAAAATTTTATATTAAAAAATGGACATTCAGGTCCGTAAATGTTATTTTTAATACTGTTTATCAACGTTAAACAGAACATTTGCTTAAATACTTGTATCTATAAAATAACAACGTTAAACATAAAAATATGTCTTTAATAAATAGATAGATAGATAGACAAATATTGAGATTAGATAGATAGATAGATAGACAAATATTGAGATTGGATAGATAGATAGACAGACAGACAAATATTGAGATTAGATAGATAGATAGATAGACAAATATTGAGATTGGATAGATAGATAGACAGACAAATATTGAGATTAGACAGATAGATAGATAGACAGACAAATATTGAGATTAGATAGATAGACAAATATTGACATGAGATAGATAGACAGACAGAGAAATATTGAGATTAGATAGATAGATAGACAAAAATTGAAATTAGATAGATAGGCAAATATTGAAATTAGATAGATAGATAGATAGATAGATAGATAGATAGATAAACAAATATTGAAATTGGATAGATAGATAAATAAAATAAGTTAAATTTTAGCGCATATTCGGCCTTGCTTTTTTGACGTAGAAGAAGGAAATCTCTGATAAATCGTATGATGTCTTTCTTTGTTATATTTAACTACATGTATTGCTGTTGGCCTTTGACGTTATTCGGCAAAGTTTAAAGACTGAGGAAATAACACACATGGAGGCTGTTTGAAGTTTTCGTGTCACACTCTGCACCATTTCTCTGTTGGCATGTTACGCGAAAACACGGTTTTGTCCCCAAAATGATAAATAAAACAACATTCGCATTAACCTTACATAATACAATACACGGTGAGAGAAAGCTGCAGAAAATACATTGATGACATAATAATGATACAGTGAATATTTATAAATCCTGTATATACTCGCGTATTATGCGACTATTGAAAACCTAATTTTGAACCTAATTTTAAGAGGGTCGCTTAATACATGAGATATAAAATTAGCGTACGTACTTCTGGCCGTGGCTACGCTGTTGACCAAACTATATATCCATTTATTGTAGTCAAAAAGTACAGCTATCTTTAGAATAAACATTGCACGTTACACGGTATATTGGAATTCATTGGGGGATCAGTTTATTATCTGTCTATATTTCTGGGATGAGGTATTATGTACACTATTTACATTATTTGGACTATTGTCCTCATCTTTGTCACCATATTTATTACAACGTTTCGGCCTATCAGTATCTGTCTATATTTCTGAGATGAGGTATTACGTACACTATTTACATTGTTCGGATTATTGTCCTCATCTTTGTCACCATATTTATTACAACGTTCCGGCCTTTCAGTATCTGTCTATATTTCTGAGATGAGGTATTATGTACACTATTTACATTATTCGGACTATTGTCCTCATCTTTATCGCCATATTTATTACAATGTTTCGGCCTTTCAGTATCTGTCTATATTTCTGAGATGAGGTATTATGTACACTATTTACATTGTTCGGACTATTGTCCTCATCTTTGTCGCCATATTTATTACAACGTTCCGGCCTTTCAGTATCTGTCTATATTTCTGAGATGAGGTATTATGTACACTATTTACATTGTTCGGACTATTGTCCTCATCTTTGTCACCATATTTATTACAATGTTTCGGCCTTTCAGTATCTGTCTATATTTCTGAGATGAGGTATTATGTACACTATTTACATTATTCGGACTATTGTCCTCATCTTTGTCGCCATATTTATTACAACGTTCCGGCCTTTCAGTATCTGTCTATATTTCTGAGATGAGGTATTATGTACACTATTTACATTGTTCGGACTATTGTCCCCATCGTTATCGCTATATTTATTACAATGTTTCGGCCTTTTAATATCTGTCTATATTTCTGAGATGAGGTATTATGTACACTATTTACATTATTCGGACTATTGTCCTCATTATTGTCGCCATATTTATTACAACGTTCCGGCCTTTCAATATCTGTCTATATATCTGAGATGAGGTATTATGTACACTATTTACATTGTTCGGACTATTGTCCTCAACTTTATCGCCATATTTATTACAATGTTTCGGCCTTTCAGTATCTGTCTATATTTCTGAGATGAGGTATTATGTACACTATTTACATTATTCGGACTATTGTCCTCATCTTTGTCGCCTTATTTTTTAAAACGTTCCGGCCTTTCAGTATCTGTCTATATATCTGAGATGAGGTATTATGTACACTATTTACATTATTCGGACTATTGTCCTAATTTTTGTCGCCATATTTATTACAACGTTTCTGCCTTTCAGTATCTGTCTATATTACTGAGATGAGGTATTATGTACACTATTTACATTGTTCGGACTATTGTCCTCATCTTTGTTGTCATATTTATTACAACGTTTCGGCTGTTGTACGCGCCGGCCTTCTTCATATGGTTGGAATGTCAAGCTGAACCCTTTATTTCGCTCACTGTTCTAGTTCCACGTGCCATGTTTAATGGTTGCCAGTTATCAGTTATTTCCTATTAATTCCCCTCTCCATGTTCTCTACCGTCTTAAGAGTGGATAAAGGCGTGTTCTCAAGGACACATGGTACAGTGAATAGATAGACCCAGTGACAGGACCCAAAGAGTGTGAGTTCAATATCTGCTAAAGTGCTGGTGGTAGATAAAATTGATGTTAAAAAGAATTTTATGGCTGTTTCTCATCACGCTTTTTAAATAGCATACTTTATGTATCATCGAATTGTGAGGAACAGGTATATAATTCAATATGTGTGTGTGTGTGTATAATTCAATATATATATATATATTATATTATATATAGATATTATATATAATATATTGTATATATAATATTATATATGTATATATATTGTATATATAATATTATATATATATATATGTGTATGTGTGTGTGTGTGTGAGTGTATACTGGCTTCTCATTGCTGGGTGTTGACATCAGTGTAGACTTATGTATTTACATACACCCTATCGCTGGTATTTAGCACTAAATATCGCATACCTTAAAATTATTTTACACACACACACACACACACACACACACACACACACACACACACATATATATATATATATATACACACGAAAAATGCAGTATAGTTATTTAATCTATGACAAATTTAGTTACGTATATCATAGTCTATTCATCTCTCTCTCTCGATATACATTTAGTATATATATATATATATATATATATATATATATATATATATATATATATATATATCCTATCTATTCATCTATCTATATATCTCAGTCTGTTTATATCTATCTATCATTCTCAGCTGTTCATATCTATCTATCTATCTATCTATCTATCTATCTATCTATCTATCTCAGTCTATTCATATCTATCTATCTATCTATCTATCTATCTATCTATCTATCTATCTATCTCAGTCTGTTTATATCTATCTATCATTCTCAGCTTTTCATATCTATCTATCTACCCACCTATCTCAATATGTTCATATCTATCTATCTATCTATCTATCTATCTATCTATCTATGAGTATGTCTGCCTTTTGTATCTTTATTTTCCCTTCTTTATTCCCTTCACAGCTTCGTCCCTTAGACTTTTTTGTTCCGCCACATGTCAAGAACATTTGTCCGATGAGAATTCTTTGCTCAATTTTCAAAATGTGCACCCGACCTGCTTTCTACATCTTCCTTTCATTTCATCACCGATGTCTCTGTTGAGCGGTGTGTAGCGTAGCTTCCTGTTCTTCTGAGCCTGTTCGCCGTGATCGCTGTAGAATCGTGACCTTGTGTCAGTACTCTGCTTATTTCTGTCGGACAAGGCTTGAAATAGCCTCCTATATTGTGAGATTTCGTCTCCAAAATAATATTAATTTTGGGAGAGTATTTTCTTCGTCGTATTGATGTTTTTCATCACAAGCTTCTTAGACGAATCCAATATGACTAAATAGGTGAGATCCAATGAGAACTGAAAGTATTGGATTTCCTATCTAATGCAATATTAATTGTTGATTGTCATCATAAATTTTTTTGTCAAGAGTCCATGTGATGGAACCATGCGTGTCCTCCAGAAATCCACAATCCAAAAGTCAGCAGGAAAGGCCAGAGGATAAAAAAAGAGAAAAAATGGTTCTGGAGACAGGAGAAAATAAAGAAAGAAAAAAAAACGAATGGATGTGTAGACAGATAAAAAAGAAAAGCAAGAAAGAATGAAAGAAAGAAAGAATGAAAGAATGAAAGAAAGAAAAAGAATATATCTGTAGTCAGTATAAAAAGAAAGAAAGAAAGAAAGAAAGAAAGAGAATAGATGTGAAGACAGAATAAAAATAAATAAATAAATAAATAAATAAAATGGATCTGTAGACAGGATAAAAAGAAAGAAAGAAAGAAAGAAAGAAAGAAAGAAAGAAAGAAATAGAATGTATCTGCAGCTGCATACAAAAAAAGAAAGAAAATGGATGTGTAGAGCGGTTAAAAAAGAAAGGAAGACAGAAAAAAAGAAAGTGAATGCCTCCGTAGAGAGGATAAAGAAGAAAGAAAGAAACAGAATTGATGTGGAAACAGGATAAAAAGAAAGAAAGAAAGAATGAAAGAAATAGAATTTATCTGTAGCTGCATACAAAAAAAGAAAGAAAATGGATGTGTAGAGCGGTTAAAAAAGAAAGAAAGAAAGGAAGACAGAAAGAAAGAAAGTGAATGCATCTGTAGAGAGGATAAAAAAGAAAGAAAGAAAGAGAACTGATGTGGAGACAGGATAAAAAGAAAGAAAGAAAGAATGAAAGAAATAGAATGTATCTGTAACTGCATAAAAAAGAAAGAAAGGGAATAGATGTGTATACCGGTTAAAAAAGAAAGAAAGAGAATGAATCTGTAGACCGTTTAAAAAAGAAAGAAAGAAAAAAAGAAAGAGAATGTATCTGTAGACAGGATAAAAAGAAAGAAAGAAAGAAAGAAAGAAAGAAAGAAAGAAAGAAAATAGTTGTGAAGCCACATATAAAAAGAAAGAAAGAAAATGCATCTGTAGACAGGATAAAAAAGAAAGAAAGAAAGAGAATTGATGTGGAGACAGGATAAAAAGAAAGAAAGAAAGAATGAAAGAAAGAAAGAAAGAATGAAAGAAATAGAATGTATCTGCACCTGCATAAAAAAGAAAGAAAGGGAATAGATGTGTAGACAGGATTAAATAGAAAGCAGGCAAGAAAGAAAGAGAATGAAGCTGTAGACAGGTTAAAAAAGAAAGAAAGAAAGAAAGAAAGAAAGAAAGAAAGAAAGAGAATGTATCTGTAGACAGGATAAAAAAAGAAAGAAAGAAAGAATCAAAGAAAGAAAGAAAGGGCATTCAGAGAAAAAAGAAAGAAAGAAGCAAAGCGGGAGATTAAGAAAAGAAAGAAAGAAGCATTCAGTTCCAGAAACTTCTCTGCATAAAAATACCCCTAATTCAAAGGGATAACAATACGCTATAAGTTTTGAGGGATTTAGCCCTTGAGTGCTGTCCGAATGTATATTTCGCAATGGAACTATTTTCGTCCTATAGATAGACAGGTGGATAGATTATCTTTCTTACAAGCCTTTATATACATACTTACACGGTGGCCCCAAATTCACCAAGCGTTCTCGAAGTTTAATAACGTTTTGATATTTACACTTTTTATATTTGGACAACTGTCTTAATCTTTGTTGCTGCAATCACAACCCTTCGTGCATATAGCCCGTCCCAGGGACTGAACTCATAAATACGAAGCCACCAATTTCATAAGGCAACTTCTTTATCTACCAAGCCATTGTTCCGTAGTAGCACTGAATGGAAACCCATCTTGGGTAAGACGATAAACAAACATAAGGCAGCAATACTTCGGGAGGATTTGAGGAACGTGGAACCACATGTTGACTGCTGTCGTTCCCAAGTCCACCCTAACCTGGGGTGGTAGCACCTGTTCGGGGGGTCAAATCTAAGAGCAAATAGTGAACAATGGCGTCAAAACATTATGAAAATATTTCAAGATGTTTTTATAGAAAAAATACACGAAAATGTAATTTCATAGTAAAAAAAAAAATAAGAGCAATATAAATTTTTATATTATTTACATTATCCAGATTTCGGCCGTTGTACGCTCCGGCCTTCTTCAGGTGGTTGGAATGTCGAACTGAACCCTTTATTTCGCTCACTGGGGTAGACTGTTCTAGTTCCCCGTGCCATGTTTGATGGATGTCAGTTATTAGTTATCTCTTGCTAATTTCCCTCTGAAGGTTCTCCACTGCCTTAACCGGGTATTGAACTCACACTCTTTGGGTCCTGTCACTGGATCTAAACAACGCCTTTATCCACTGTACCATGTGTCCTTGAGGGCGAAAGGTTGTGATAAATATGGCGACAAAGATGAGGACAATAGTCCGAATAATGTAAATAGTGTAGGTAATACCTCATCTAAGAAATATAGACAGATAATTTTTTATATTAAAAAAAATGTCAGGATTATATTATTGGAAAAAGACTTAACAAAGCTGACGAGAAAATAAAATTCCGGCATTAAATGAACCATAAAAGAGTCGAAATGCCGTTAAACAAACAAACAAAAACTATTGAAAACGTTCGAGCAATAACTGAACAATACTAAATAGAAATAAGAACCAGACAGGGTAGACTGATCTCGTTCCACTGCTCATGTCTAGGGATATCATCTAGTGGTTTTGAGTTCAATTCCTGTGTCGGGCAGTGTACTTTTGCACTCAGTGGAAACGGGCGAGCAATGACTGAAATAAAAATAACTCGACAACATCCCTATACATGAGCAGCGGAACGAGAACAGTCTCCACCTGTAGATTAAAGGAATCGTTACATTCAGAATCCCCTATAGATTACCCAGATCAATATACACCTAGAGAAGACCGGCGTCCAATCGGACGAAACATTGTGATAACAATGACAAAGACGAAGACAATAGTCCGAATATGTATAGTGTAAGTAATGGACACTGAATGATGTGTTCTATATATAATAATGGATATATTGTATATAATAATATATACAATAATGTATATTATAAAGTATAAATACTGTATACAATAATCTATATAATAATCTATATAACACTGTGAATTAAAGTTAAAAATGAAGTAATTATTAATTAATAAATTATTAAGTACTAAAGTAATTGTTCGGTGTCCTGTATAAAATAATGCATACCCTGTATATAAATGCCTATAATTTTGTATATAATACTCTATGTCATAATGTATATAATTCTGTATACAATAATGTATATAATAATGTATATAATACTGTATATAATAATGTATGTAATACTGAATATCATAATGTATATAATACTCTATGTCATAATGTATATAATACTGTATACAATAATGCATATAATAATCCTACTATAATATACTACTGTATATCATAATGTATATAATTCTGTATACAATAATGTATATAATAATGTGTATAATACTGTATACAATAATGTATATAATACTGTATATAATACTGTATATAATACTGTATATCATAATATATATAATAACGTATATAATACTCTATGTCATATAATATATAATACTGTATACAATAATGCATATAATAATCTATATACTACTGTATATCATAATGTATATAATTCTGTATACAATAATGTATATATAATAATGTGTATAATACTGTATACAATAATGTATATAATACTGTATATAATACTGTATATAATACTGTATATCATAATATATATAATAACGTATATAATACTCTATGTCATAATGTATATAATACTGTATACACTAATGCATATAATAATCTATATACTACTGTATATCATAATGTATATAATTCTGTATACAATAATGTATATAATAATGTGTATAATACTGTATACAATAATGTATATAATACTGTATATAATACTGTATATAATACTGTATATCATAATATATATAATAACGTATATAATACTCTATGTCAAAATGTATATAATACTAAGAATTAAAGTTAAAAAATAAAGTAATTATTAAATTATGAAATTCCATGGTGAGTTTTGGACAACGATGTACATTTCAGGAGACCATAGATAATGAAATCCCGGGAATAGACGAATTTATTTTACTATGCAGAAATTCAGACAAAGTTTTTTCTCTCTATATTTCTGTGTTATTATGATTACTTGCACTATTTACATTATTCGGGCTGTCATCTTCATTGCCATATTCATAAAGTTTTGGCCTTTCTACGATCCGGCCTTCTTCAGATTGGAATTTCGAACTGAACTCTATATTTAAGTAAATGCTCTGTTTATAATAAACAGTATTAAACTGAATGTCCGAGAAATTTTCACAGAAAATATTCGTCCTCCGACAGGATTCGAACCTGTATCCTATACGGAACCGTCATTTAGCTTGACGTGCCTTTACCGATTTGGCCATAGAGGAGCATTCGATTAGCAAGGTCGAATTTACTGTATTTTAAGCTTCAATCTTCCATGAATCTCTCACGTACATTCATATCTGCTCATGGCGTATCAAATGTAAATAAATAACGGACTTTTCCATTTCATAATACTGTATATATTAATGCATATAATACTGTATATATTATTGCATATAATATTGTATATATTAATGCATATAATATTGTATATAATACTGTATATATTAATGCATATAATACTGTATATCTGTATATATTATTGCATATAATGCTGTATATATTAATACATATAATACTCTATATAATAATGTATATAATACTGTGAATTAAAGTTAGAAAATAAAGTAATTATTAAATTATGAAATCCTCTGGTGACTTTTGCTTAATGATGTACATTTCAGGAGACTACGAATAATAAAGTACCGGAAATAGACGAAGTTATTTTACTATGCAACCGGAAATAGACACATTCACCTCTTGCAAAAAAGTTTTATTAAATTCAACCAACAAGGTTTGTCTGTTTAAATTTTTATTGCATTTTCCAATTTTTGAATGAGGTGTATATAATGATCGAAATTGTGGATAAACTCTCCAAAGTTCATGTTTCTTCTGTTGCTTTTGTTCAAGTACTTTTTTTTCTATTGCAGTCATTTTCAAGAACCATGTGCTGTCAGTGCAGTAAGCAAGTATTTTATACAGAGCCGAAAGTTTGAATCACCCAAGTGTGACGTCATGTATAACGGTTGTGTGTTGAACGATGTTATTTAATGTGGGTTGTTTTACACTAGACAAGTGCAACGACTTGACACCTTACTCAAGAGATCTTGTTCATTACATTTCCTGTTTCTGAAAGTGGTTTGAATAAGGATGAAATTTTAGAACGGCGATTTTCTTTTCGTTTTCTTTGTTTATTCCTTTGATTCCTTTGTTCTTTGTTTTTCTCTTTCTTTCTAAATGAAGTATTTTTTCATCTTTCATTCTTTCTTTCTGCTATTTTTACTCAGTCTTTCTTTTTCTAATTTTTACCCTCCTTTTTCTTTCTAAATTTGAAATATTTCTTTCTTTCTTTGTTACTCTCTTTCTGTCCATCAGTTTTCCAATCTTTTTTCACTAAATCCCCGACTTTTTCTTTCTCTCTGTTTGTTTGTTTGTTTTTTTTCTTTGAATTCCCATTCTTTCTTTCTTTCTTTCTTTCTTTCTTTCTTTCTTTCTTTCTTTTCTTTCTTTCTTCTATGAATTCCTTACATCTTTATTTGATTTTTCTTTGTTTCTTTCATTTAGTGTTTCATTCTTTCTCCACTAAATTCCTTGCCTTTTCTTTCTTTCTTTCTTTGAACTCCCCTGTTCTCTCTTTCTTTCCTTCACTTTTTTTTATTCAGTCTTTCTTTTTCTAATTTTTCCTCCTTTTTCTTTCTAAATTTAAAACATTTTTCTTTTAGTTTTTCATCCTTTTTCTACTGAATGCTTCTTTCTTTCTTTCTTTCTTTCTTTCTTTCTTTCTTTCTTTCTTTCTTTCTTTTTTGAATCCCCTGCTTTTTGTTTGTTTCTTTCTTTCTACTCTGATTGCCACTTCTTTCTTTTTTTCTCTCTCTCTCTTTCTTTCTTTGAGTTTTTCATTCTTTTTCGCTTAGTCTCTTACACTTTCTTTTTCCACTGAATCTGCTGTTCTTTCTTTCTTTCTTTCTTTCTTTCTTTCTCCCTGAATCCCTCTTTCTTTCTTTCTTTCTTTCTTTCTTTCTTTTCTTTCTTTCTTTCTTTCTTTTCCCCCTGTATCCCTCTTTCTTTCTTTCTTTCTTTCTTTCTTTCTTTCTTTCTTTCTTTCTTTCTTTCTTTTCCCCTGAATCCTTCTTTCTTTCTTTCTTTCTTTCTTTCTTTCTTTCTTTCTTTCTTTCTTTCTTTCTTTCTCCCTGAATCCCTCTTTCTTTCTTTCTTTCTTTCTTTCTTTCTTTCTTTCTTTCTTTCTTTCTTGAATCCCCTGCTTTTTGTTTGTTTCTTTCTTTCTACTCTGATTGCCACTTCTTTCTTTTTTTCTCTCTCTCTCTTTCTTTCTTTGAGTTTTTCATTCTTTTTCGCTTAGTCTCTTACACTTTCTTTTTCCACTGAATCTGCTGTTCTTTCTTTCTTTCTTTCTTTCTTTCTTTCTTTCTTTCTTTCTTTCTTTCTTTCTCCCTGAATCCCTCTTTCTTTCTTTCTTTCTTTCTTTCTTTCTTTCTTTCTTTCTTTCTTTCTTTCTTTTCCCCCTGTATCCCTCTTTCTTTCTTTCTTTCTTTCTTTCTTTCTTTCTTTCTTTTCTTTTTCTTTTTTCTTTTCTTTCTTTCCCTGAATCCTTTTTTTTTTTTCTTTCTTTCTTTCTTTCTTTCTTTTCTTTCTTCTTTCTTTCTTTCTTTCTTTCTTTCTTTTCTCCCTAGATCCCCTCTTTCTTTCTTTCTTTCTTTCTTTCTTTCTTTTTCTTTCTTTCTTTCTTTTTTTTCTTTTTCCCCTGAATCCCTCTTTCTTTCTTTCTTTCTTTCTTTCTTTCTTTCTTTCTTTTTTCTTTCTTTCTTTTTTCCCCTGAATCCCCTCTTTCTTTCTTTCTTTTCTTTCTTTCTTTCTTTCTTTCTTTCTTTCTTTCTTTCTTTCTTGCCTTCTGTCTTTTGCTCTTCCATCTTTCGACAAACCACTGATAATTTGCCGCGCATATAAATCTTCTCTGCCCTTTTTTTTTTTTTACCTTTCTCAACACCCCCATGACCCCCCCACTGTGCACCACTGGACTCACGACCCCCCTACCCTTATCTTTCCTTCCTTTCTTTTCTTTCTCCATTCTTTCTTCCCCACCGTCTGGACACGTGAGCCGATCTTCGGGTTGATAGACATGTGCCAAGAAGGGCGTGATGGGAAAACCAGGCATTGAATAGTGTTTCGCGAGGAAAGCGGCCTCAGGAGATGTTCCCCGTGAGAACGAAACGGAAATGCGCTTGCACACACAGAAAGGAATACGCAGGGACCTTCTCCTCCACACATGTGTACATACACACGTGTACACACGTAGACAAACATGTACGCCCTGCTATACAGATGTTCAGATATGTGTGTTAGATAGTCGCATCTTTCCAGTCGACGCCAGTGGTCAGTGTTCGTGCTAATTTAAAGAAGGTTGTCTGGTTGTGATTTTCAAAGTAGATTGACCTTTCTCAATTTGGGATATCGGCGCAGCACAATCTTACATCAAAGTTTATTTTTATGTTGCATTTAGCTAAGGCCAATCAATCGTCATCTTCTGTCTTCCAATGTTCTGTCCCTGTATTCCTTTGTTTATCGCACATTTCCTTTAAATTCCCCCTCTAACCACCCCCTGTGGCATTATCTTCTAGCTTGTTGATTGACTACTAAAAATAATTTAATTATTTGAGCAGCACACACACACACACACACACACACACACACACACACACATATATATATATCATATATATATATATATATATATATATATATATATATATATATATATATATATATATATATATATAAAGAAACAACAGTAAGATATATAATCCGGTGTTCTTATAGATATTTTTATTTTTACAAAATAGTGCTCAATGTAAATTTACAGAGCATTAATATTATAAATTAATTGATTTAAAATATGTTTTTTTCGATACACAGTTCTAACCATGTTTCAAAAATAGAAGCTCAAAGCTTCGAATTTAATTTTGTAATTAAATTAAAGACATTAGTTCCATTTCATCCTCAAGCGAATTTTGGAGTAACCTATTTTTAAAATTACTGGGTTTTAAAGGCATAGCAAAAAATCATAATTCACGTTTCCAATGATACAGAGAAATCCATTCATCTTGACAAGGGGTGTTTGCGTGTTCATTATGTCTGTGTTTTGATGCATCAGTTATTAGTTACGTTTTGGTAGGGGTAGGGATGTATTCTTCAATGAAATCTGACATCCGTTAAATGCATGTCGTCTGGATTTTTAAAAATATTTATTGTTAACGGCAAAAATTCTTACGGCATTTTTTTCTATTTGTATATTTAAAGATTTTTTGGGGGTGGGTGTTTAGGTTAGAATACTAATTTTATTTAACGACGATTTTAAAAATATTTTCACTTTTAATTTTTAATATACTATATTTCTTATACCGGGTGTAACAGCAAAATTGTACAAATCGTGCATTAGCAAAATTGTCCAATTGTTGTATTAAGATTTGAACCGTTGTATCTTAGAAATGATTAAAGATATCTTACTGGAATTCTCCGAGGTATTTGTAACACTATTGGACACCCCTTTGAGCAATAAGAATGTATAATTACTCTCCAAGATTAACAGAAGTATCGTGATGAAATCGATCATAAACGAAAATTACATGTTCATCATTAATTAATCATAGCTAAGGATCGGAAGCTCATGAAAGATTGACATACGGTTCATATATATATATATATATATATATATATATATATATATATATATATATATATATAAAAGTGAACATAGAAGTCATCACTTAGAGGCGACAGTCTGTTTCATGCTAGATTCAATCGTCAGGCGACGAGATGCTAGATGCAATCGCCGTGGCCTGACGATTGCGTCTAGCATGAAACAGACTGTCGCCCTAAGTGTTGACTATGGTCACTTTTATATTTACACACTCTATCTCTGAGATTGAGCACTTTATCCCATAAATATAGCACATTTAAGACTATATATATATATATATATATATATATATATATATATATATATATATATATATATATATATAATTCCAGGATCAATTTACAACTTATTCAAGATTATTTTCCTCTCTAAACTTCTAACTTTGTATCCTCACACGTTTCACGTAAGATTTCATTTTCAAATCTTTTGTTCACTGCCCTTTGGACTGTCATAGCTGAAACTCCTCTCTCACATGCCAAACGTCTTATGAATTGAGTTGGATCTTTTCTAATTGATCTCTTTAGCTCTAAATTGAAATGATGATCCCTCTTCCTATTGTGGCCCCCTGATCCAGTTTTCCACTCTACTGTTCCCACATTTTAAAACTTATTCACCATTCTCTTCATGGTTCTTGAATGAACTCTGAAGATTGAAGCCAGTGTATAAATGTTGGTACCACGACTTGAGGTCTGAAAGATCTTTTTTCCTCTCACCATTGCTCAGTTGGGAAGCTACTGGGTCTGAGACAAAACAATTTTAACCTGTTCTCTTTTTTACTCAAAGGTTTTTTCAGTGATTCTTACGACAAATGGTGTCGAGATGTCTAAACGTTTTATCTGAAAACCTGAAAAAAAGAAACTCAGTTTAGTGTTTTTTTTTTAGAAATAAAAAAAATTTGTTGGATGGATAATTATGCTGTCACACGATTTTCTGTGCCAATCTATAGTACATTCATTTGCTCACTGGTAAGGCTTGTCAGTGTGATCCTGCTGCGGTACAATTTTCGTACGCTTCCTTGGAGTAACGTCCATTGCAGGCAATGGCCGTAAGACAACTAATCGACAGTCAAGACAATAGTGTCTGGGCGTGATAAAAATCTGAAGCATTTTGTTGGGTGGATAATTATGCTGTCACACGATTTTCTGTGCCAAGCTATAGTACTTTGATTTGCTCACTGGTAAGGCTTGTCAGTGTGTTCCTGCTGGGTTGCAATTTTCGAGCGCTGCCTTGGAGTAATGTCCGTCGCAGACAATGGCCGTAGGACAACTAATCGACAGTTGAGACAATAGTGTCTGAGCGTGATAAAAATCTGATGTAATCACTGATGAAGCCAAACAAATTTCATCATACACTCCGAAAATAGATTCATATTGCTACACACCACTGCAAATGACCTAAGCTGAAGAGAAAAACAGAAAATCGATTACACACTGTCACTGCAGTGGATCTAAAACTGACCGTATGGTGAAAGAAAGCAAACTAAAGCGACTGTTACAATTAATTTGCACAAGTGTATCTATCTATCTATCTATCTATCTATCTATCTACTCGACTCGACTCTCCTGTTGAATTCGACGTATGAGGGTCAAGCAGATCAGTTCTTAGAAAACCGACAGCCCGACAACAGCACATGAGATTTGATTATAGTGGTGAAGGTTTTGTGTAGAACCAGACACACTTTTTGAAGGGCCAAATACAGAGACCTGGTGCACTACGTGCCACAAGGTTCCCAAACGGCCCTCCGCAGGTTTTGAATTCAGAGTTTTCCTTCTAGACCAGTTGGCAACCAAGGCTATAGAACCCAGTCTGTCCTGCTATTTACCCATAGCTGGAGGGAGAAGAAGAGGATTCACACCTTTCCCAAGGGTATTAGCACGTAAGTGAATGTAATGGATTCGACTGAATTGAACTCGGCTCTCCGATTCCTCAATCCGAGTTGCTATCCATTACTCCACCATGCCTCTCCTCTCTCTCTCTCTCTCTCTCTCTATATATATATATATATATATATATATATATATATATATATATATATATATATATATATATATATATATATATATATATATATATATATATATATATATATATATATATATATATATATATATATATATATATTGGTCTGTTTGATAGAGTAGATAGTTATCCCTATTACAGACGCTTGATCAGGCATACCAAACCAACTTGTTAATGAGAGCAAGTATGTTGCGCAGACATTAGTATTTCCTCAGAAAGTATTGAAACAATGCCAGTAAGCTTAAACTACTCGGTCACGATAACTTGCTTCTAGTTATACAGACAAAATTTCCAATCTAATATGCCAGATTCTCTCTGGGTTCTGTATTGCCGTGGTCTTGTGACAAATTACACTGAAACTAGTAAATAATTACCAAGCGATGGCCTGCAAACGAACCTGGAATATACCGATTCCTTAATAATCTCAGACAATTCGTTCATGCCCCATTCTTTCTAAGGACAGCTATCGCGGATAACATATGGTGGTAGTCTTATTTGGGGGCGTTACACTAACCAACTATTTGCGGATTTTTGCAATACCCGTCTGGTATTATCAAAACTGCTGATGAGTTTTTCAGAGTCATACATCACAACTCCCTGGGGCTCCGTGTCACACCATCGGTGCGGTGATGGCGATGGGGGGTTGGTGGAGAAATACTCGATGAAGTAAACATCACTTGCTAAAGGCTTGTAAAATCTTCGCTATAAAATGACGGCATGTCAGTGATTTCGCCATTCGTACTTTTCGAGATGCGGCTCGGAATACATAACCACAGATCAGATTAATGGAGCCGGTTAAAGGGGAATTAACTTTGCAGAGAAGTGTCTTCGTCTTCTATGGCTGGAGATCCTTTCAGGCAATATGTTGCACCTTCCTCGCTTAATTTTGCAAGGTCTATTGTTATGAAAGTTGGTCCCCGCGTCGAGCTAGAGAATATTTCTCGTCAAAATCCATCTTGAACATTTGTAAATCGTTCGTGTATTGAATATTGCTCCCACATCTGTTTTTTGTTTTGTTTTGGGGGTGTGGTTCCGGCATATCAACCTCAATGGTTTATTTAATACCGGGAAGATTCTTAGTATAGGTTCGTATGAATAGAATATGTATTCTTTGGTTTGATTAATTCCTTTTACGGCATATCAATCTCAATGGTTTATTTAATGTCGACAAGATTTTTTGGAGAGGTTTGTATGAATAGAATATGTATTCTTTGGTTTAGATTGGATTGGTTTATTTTCTTTTACGGCATATCAACGTCAATGTGTTATTTAATGCCGACAAGATTTTTAGAATAGGTTCGTATGAATAGAATATGTATTCTTTGGTTTGATTCATTTCTTTTACGGCATATCAATCTCAATGTTTTATTTAATGTCGACAAGATTTTTAGAATAGGTTCGTATGAATAGAATATGTATTCTTTGCTTTGATTTATTTTCTTTTACGGCATATCAACGTCAATGGGTTATTTAATATCGACAAGATTTTTAGGATAGGTTCGTATGAACAGAATATATATTCTTTTGTTTGATTCATTTTCTTTTACGGCATATTAACCTCAATAATGCCGAGAAGATTTTTAAGATAGGTTCGTATAAATAGAATATGTATTCTTTGGCTTGATTCATATTTTGTGCTTTTTGGAATGGCTGATGGAAATAGGACAAGAACAGTCCATGTTCGTCAAAGACACTGGATCAAGGGACGCGATATTTATTCTCAAAATTTTATCAGAAAGAACAATACAGATGCAGAAGGACGTATACCTGGTTAGGTTTGGTTTGTTTTGATTTACGGTATATCAACCTCAATGGGTTATTTAATGCCGACAAGATATTTAGAATAGGTTCGTATGAATAGAATATGTATTCTTTGGTTTGATTCATTTTCTTTTATGGTATATCAGCCTCAATGGGTTATTTAATGCCGGGAAGATTTTTAGGATAGGTTCGTATGAATAGAATATGTATATTTTGGATTGATTCATTTTCTTTTACGGTATATCAACCTCAATGGGTTATTTAATGCCATCAAAATATTTAGAATAGGTTGGACGCAGATGCAGAAGGACGTATACCTGGTTTGTTTGGTTTGTTTTGTTTTACGGCATCTCAATCTCAATGGGTTATTTAATTTATCTTATTTTATTTAATTTAAAGATTTTATTGCTGGTAATATTTTTTTTCAAAAATGTATTGCTGCTAATACTCATTCATCAAAAAAGTATTCCTGGTATTATTTTTTCAAAAATGTATTGCTGGCAATATTTTTTTCCAAAATGTATTGCTGGCAATATTTTTTTCCAAAATGTATTGCTGGTAATATTTTTTCAAGAGTGTATTGCTATATCTTTCTATATTTCTGAGATGAGGTATTATGTACATTATTTATATTATTCGGACTATTGTCCTCATATTTGTCGCCATGTGTACATGGCACAGTGGATAAAGGCGTTGGTTAGATCAAGTGGCAGGATCCAAAGAGTGTGAGTTCAATACCCGGTTAAGGCAGTGGAGAACTTTCAGAGGGAAAATTAACAGGAGTTAACTGATAACTGACATCCATTAAACATGGCACGTAGAACTGAAACAGTCTAACCCAGTGAGCGAAATAAAGAGTTAAGCTCTACCTTCCAACAACCTGAAGAAGGCCGGAGCGTACAACAGCCGAAACGTTGCAATAAATATGGCGACAAAGATGAGGACAATAGTCCGAATAATGTGAATAGTGTATTGCTGGTAATATTTTTCTTCAAAAATGTATTGTTGGTAATATTTTTTTCAAAAATGTATTGCTTGTAATATTTTTTCTTTTAAAATATATTGCTGGTAATATTTTTTCAAAAATTTATTGCTGAAATAAAAATGTATAGCTCATAATATTTTTTCATCAAAAAGTATAGCTGATAATATTTTTTTCAAAAAACGTATTGCTGGTAATATTTTTCATAAAAAATGTATAGCTGGTAATATTTTGTTTCAAAAATGTGTTGCTGGTAATATTTTTTTTTCAAAAATGTATTGCTGGTAATATTTGTTTCCAAAAACGTAATGCTGGAAATATTTTTTTCCGAAAATATATTTTTAATAGTTTTTCGTTAAAATTGTATTGCTGGTAATATTTGTTTTTTTACAAAATGTATTGCTGGTAAAATTTTTCCCTTAACTGGGACCCTGACAGGTGCTACCAAACCGGGTCAGATTCTACCTAGGAACACCAACAATTAAAATGTGGTTGCACGCTCGTCAAAACCTTTTGATGAAAGGCATTGCTGTCGGATGTAGTTTATCGTCATGCCCAGGACGGCGTGTACTTGGGTTTGACAGATTATGTAATGGTGTTTGATAAAGCACGTCACAAAGATCTGTTGGAACTGCTCAGAAACCACGTCATATTTGGGAAGGACCTATCATGGCGGCAAACCGCTTGCATACGGATAGAAAGTGAGTTCAGCAGATGAATAGAAAGGGGTGTAAGACAAGGATGAGTCTTCTCACCGGACTTAATCTATACAGTGAGGCAATTCTGATAGAATTAGAAATCCTACCAGGATTCATTACTGACGACCACAGTATCCACAACATAACACTGTCTTCACGGCTATTGTCTGGCAATAGTTTATATTGAATACTAAACTAAAAGATAAGTGGGTAATAGCTAACTAAAAACAACAACAAAAAAAAAATCCAAGCTGAAACAAATTTACCCCAGGGATTTTGTTAGTGGAATCTGCACTGGACAAATTGAAAAAAACAAAATGGCAGGGCTAGATGAAATTGTAATAGACATGCTGGCAGTCTTAGATGATTTCGGCATAGACAAGCTGACTGAATTAATAAATTAAATATACGACAGTGTTGGAATACTGGAGGACCTAAGCAGATCTATCTTCATAGCACTGGCTAAGAAGCCAGGTTCAAAAGAATGCGAATTCCATCGGGCAATCAGTTTAATGAGCCGCATAGCGAAACATATCACCCGAATTCTGATGAATAGAACATGCAGCAAAATCAAACTAGAAATATGACAGGAACATTGCGATATTTATGCCCAGAATGTTATCAGAAAGAGCAATACAAATGCAGAAGGACGTGTACCTGTGTTTTATAGATTAGGCACTGGTGTTCGATAAAGTACGCCACAAAAATCTATTGGAACTGCTCAGCAACCATGACACATTTGGGAAGGATAGTAGATAATACAGAAGCATTACGCGATATTTATGCCCAGAATGTTATAAGAAAGAGCAATACAAATGCAGAAGGACGTGTACCTGTGTTTTATAGATTAGGCAATGGTGTTCGATAAAGTACGCCACAAAGGTCTGTTGGAACTGCTCAGCAACCATGACACATTTGGGAAGGATATTAGAATAATACAGAAGCATTACGCGATATTTATGCCCAGAATGTTATAAGAAAGAGCAATACAAATGCAGAAGGGCGTGTACCTGTGTTTGATAGATTAGGCAATGGTGTTTGATAAAGTACGCCACAAAGACCTGTTGGAACTGCTCAGCAACCATGGCACATTTGGGAAGGATATTAGAATAATACAGAAGCATTACGCGATATTTATGCCCAGAATGTTATCAGAAAGAGCAATACCAATGCAGAAGGACGTGTACCTGTGTTTTATAGATTAGGCAATGGTGTTTGATAAAGTACGCCACAAAGATCTATTGGAACCTCTTCAGCAACCATGACACATTTGGGAAGGGCATTAGAATAATCAAGAACCTATACTGGCCGCAAACCTCCTGCATACGGATAGAAAATGAGTTCAGTAAATATCAATCTGTCATGTGTCATGTGTGATACACGCTTAGGCGATCATGTATCTTTCGATACAGATTTTTACCCGTAGTAGGTTGCCATTAAGGAAAACAAGGTCTCATGCCTATTAAATAAATCATTTGTATTTACAAACATATGTATATGAATTGAAAAGGGGTAAAAATAATCTTTAGTTGAGTTAAAGTCTTTTGGTAGTTGGTCTACAGAAAAGCTCATCATTAGAACAAGGAACGCGATATTTATGCTCCGAATGTTATCAGCAACATATTTGGGAAGGATATTAGACTAACCCAGAATCTATAATGGCGGCAGATTGCCTGCATATGAACAAAAATGTGTTCAGCAGATATACATAAATAGAGAGGGGTGTAAGACAAGGATGTGTCTTCTTACCGGACTTATTCAAGGCAATTCAGAGAGAATTAGAAGTCCTACCAGGCTTCATTATTGTACAATTATACAAAAATCTTCTACAGAAGGAAAGCGGGAAGAAAGGATTAAACATTAACTGCAAGAAGACAGAATGCATGGTTGTTAGCAAAAGGATGAACCCAACATGCAAATTACAAATCGGAGATACCAAAATCATATCTGGGAAGTGTTTCTACAAAGAACGGAAAGTGTGACACCGAGATCCGAAGACGTATTGGGATAGCCAAAGATGCCTTCCAAATACTAAGCAGAGTATTACGAAATAGAGAAAAACATCGACAGAAACATGGAAAAGAGTACTAAACTGCTACGTGATATCTGTTCTCCTGTATGGCAGTGAGTGCGGGACAATCTCCTCAATCATGAAGAAGAGACTTGAAACAACAGAAATGTGACACTGAGATCCGAAGACGAATTGGGATAGCTAAAGAAGCATTCCAAAAGCTAAGCAGAGTATTAAGAAATAGGAAAATTTCAGATAGAGTATAAACTGAGAGAACTAGAAGTCCTACCAGGATTCATTATCAGCGACCACAATCTTAACAATATAAGATATACAGATGACACAGTGTTGATAGCAGACACATAAAGAAAGCTACAAAAAACTCCTACAGAAGTCAGTGAAGGAAAGCGAAAAGAAATGCTTAAACATCAACTGCAAGAAGGTAGAATGCATGGTTGCAAATAGAAGATACAAAAATCAAACAAGTAAAAAAATAAATATCTGGGAAGTGTTTTAACAGAAGACGGAAAGAGTGACACTGAGATCCGAAGACGTATTGGTATTGCTTAGTCCCTTCTTCTCGCTCTCCTTCACTACACTCTGTACGAGATTTTATAATTTCTTTTCCGTGTCTGCTATCAGTACTGTATCATCTGCGTATCTTATGTTGTTAAGATTGTGGCCGTCAATGCTAAATCCCGGTAGGGTTTCTAATTCTTCCAGAATTGCGTCGCTGTATAGGTTAAACAGGTCTGGTGAGAAGACGCATCCTTGCCTTACAGTCCTTTCTATTTTTGTATATTCACTGAACGTGTTCCCTATGCGTATGCATGCTGTTTGCTTCTAGTATAGGTTCTTGATTATTCTGATATCCCTCCCAAATATAACAAGGTTGCTGATCACTTCCAACAGATCTATGTGGCGTACTTTGTTGAAGGCCTTTGCGTAGTCTATGAAACATTATGCACCCCATAAACCTCATCTGTCTCTTTTACGATGTTAAGTATTAGTTTCCTTTTCATTTCCACCCTCCCCAAAACTTCGTCGTTGCTCACATATTTTCTGTAAATGGACTGTAGAACAGGGCTTAGGAAAGATAGAAAAAAAAAATACAAAATTTACTAAGGACTACAAAAGACAGGAAAATATGGAGAACCATGATCGCCAACTTCTTGAAATGGTCCATAGATCGCTATCAGTACTGTCATCTGTGTATCATAAGTTGTTAAGATTGTGGCTGCCGATGTTAAATCCCGATAGGGTTTCGAATTCTCTCAGAATTTTTTTTTTTTTTTTTAAGCGTTTCACCCCAAGCATGGCGGAAAGCCACTAGGACGCAAGGGGTTACAGAAAATTTGGAGCAAGATCAGATAGGAGTGATAGAAGAAAGGATGAGGAGAAGAGTAGTGGATAGATTAAGGCAACTGGAGATACAGAGGCCAGTGAGAGTGAGAGAGAGAGAGAGAGAGAGAGTACCGGAAACCCCTTCCTAAACAAGAAACAAGGCGTAAGCCTCTACTCATGTCCAAGAGAAGGGGCAGGAGTGTTGACCGGGCGGTAGGAAAGCCTACCTACTCCTATTAAATTGCCTCGCTGTATAGGTTGAATAAGTCCGGTGAGAAGACACATCCTTGCCGTACGACCCTTTCTATTTTTTTATATTCGCTGAACTCGCATGTTGTTTGCTGACAGTATAGAATTATTTTTCACATTACATTTTGTTAAGGGGTAACAAGACTTTCGGACCACCCTGTACAACACTTTAAATATCTCTGAAAGTGTTTTAATCGATGGTAGAAAGTATGGCACCGAAATCCGAAGATGCATTTAGGAAAGCCAAAAGATACCTTCCAAATGCTTAGCAGTGTATTGAGAAATAGAAAAACTTCGTTAGATACAAAGAAAAGAGTACTAAACCTTTACATGATATTTGTCACCCTATATGGCAGTACGTGTTGGCTAATCCTTTTACAGATGAAGAAGAGACCTGAAGCATTAGAAATTTGGTTCTACAGAAGGATGCTGAGGATACAATGGAAGGAACATGTGAGCAACGACGAGGTTTTAGAGAAAATGGAAATAAAGATTGAATTTATACTAAACGCCAGGAGGGGACAGTTTAAGTTTCGAGGAAAGGAGGAAGGAAGGATTGGAAAATCTGATACTCATAAGACAGGTTGAAGGGCAGATAGACAGAAGAAAACAAACGCATAACATACTTGATGTTTGAGTAAATGGATGGCGGAATAGTGTTTAGGAGGAATAACAAAAAGAAAAAATTATTAAGAGCTAAGCAACAGAAATGTGGTTCTACAGAAGGATGCTGAGGATACAATGGAAGGAACATGTGAGTAACACCGAGGTTTTAGAATAAAATGGAAATAGAGATTCAATTCATTCTTAACGCCAGGAGGGGGTAGTTTAAGTTTTGATAGTATATTATGAGGAAGGAGGGTTTGGAAAATCTGATACTCATAAGACAGGTTGAAGGGCAGATAGACAGAAGAAAACAAACGCATAACATACTTGATGCTTTAGTAAATGGATGGCGTGACAGGGTTTAGAAATTGTGGAGAGCCATGATCGCCTACGTAATGAAGGGATGCGGTATATATAAGAAGAGGAATCAGCTTGAGTAAATGGATGGCGGGACAGGGTTTAGGAGAAATAAAAAGAAAAAATTATTAAGAGCTACAAGGAACAGGGATTTGTGGAGAGCCATGACCGCTTAAGTCCTGAGGGGACACATCACATAAAGAAGTGATGCAATATTTCACGAGAAGATTTGATCTTTCTAGAAAGGCTGATGAGATATTGCGTGTGAAATTTGGGGCTTTTTGGAACGGCTGATGAACAGTATTTGGTAAGAAATTTTGTGATTTCTGGAACGGCTGATGGGATATTGCACGAGGAATTTCTGACATTCTGATGATGGGTTACTTCGTGATTACTTTTGGGATTTCTGGAACGGCCGATGCGGTATTTTGTAAGAAATTTTGTGATTTCTGGAACGGCTGATGGGATATTGCGCGAGAGATTTGGAGTATTCAGCAAATATTGCCTGATTATTTTGGGGTTGCTCGAACTGCTGATGAGTGATTGCGCTAGAAATTATGTGATTTCTGGAAGAGTTCGGATTTCTGTAACGATTGATGTCAGTATTTCGTGGAAAACATTCGGCTGATGCGATAATTCTCGAGAAATGTAAGGCCTTCTAGAACAGCGGCAACGCGAAAATCTTGATTTGGGTAACCAAATAAATCACTTGAACTTATTGAATAACTTGATATTCATACAGAACATTAATAAGCCGTGTAGAAGCCATTGTTTTAAAATATATCTGCACATCTACGATAACAGTAAATCAATTATGTACCTCATCTTTCAGGCCTGATTTTATTCCAGTTCTCTTGCAGTTTCTACCACAAATCGCTCATTATTGTCAGTTTCCTTACAATATAATATTCCAAAGATTCTTAATTTGCTTGGTTTTAGGTGAATCCGGCTATAAACTCAACCTATGACAAGTGGTTTTATCTTTCTTTAAAATAGCTTCGTCCACCGCAAGGAAAGTTGGCTCCCTGTGCCGCGCCAGGAATTTTTTTTCGCCGGGGTCGATCCTTCAAACCTACAAATCAACCATTCGCCCTTGCATGGAGTATTGCTGCCATATCTGGTCTGGAGCCCCTGCTGTTTGTCTCAAGTTCCTTGATAAGATCCAGAGACGAATATGCAATGTAATTGGCCCTGATCTGGCATCTCGCCAGCAGTCGCTCTCTCACAGACGTGCCGTCTCCTGGCTCTGTATTTTTTTTTACAAATACTTTCATGGTAACAGCTCCGATGAGCTGCTTTCGCTGGTTCCCAGACTTCATGAATTTAAGCGTTCAAATAGGCTGGCATCTCGCTCATACCCTTTCACTGTCGAAACTGTTAAATGTAGCCATCTCTTCTACTCCAATAGCTTTATGTCTCGCACCTCTTGGCTGTGGAACTCCCTCCCCTTTTCCTTTTCCTGTTTCCTCGGATAGCTATAATTTCCAACTATTCAATCGAAATCTCCAGATGCCTTGATCTATCCCCTATCCCTCTCTTCATCCTTGGCTCTATCATTCTTATTTGCTCTCGCTCCAACTCTCTGTAACCCCTTGTGTGCTAGTGGCTTCCCCCCTTGCTTGGGGTGAAAAGCTCAAAAAATGGGTTCAAATGCAGATCTCAGATAAAGGGAAACACACTGTTCAATAATAATAATAATAATATATTGCACCGTTTACATTGCCTTATAACCAAATGAGCGGGGAAAACCCCAGTAACAGAAAACATCTCTCCCACCACTCCCGTCTTCTACTTCTTCTGTGTGACGTGTCCCTTTAGGACTTTGGCGATTACGGTTCTCCACAATTTCACTATCATATATGAGGACTCACTGCTATATACGAAGACTCACTGTCATATAGGAGGACTTACTGCTATAAAGGCGAACTCACTGCCATATAGGAGGACTCACTGCCATATAGGAGGACTAACTGGTATACATGAGGACTCAATGCTATATAGGAGGACGCACTGCCATAAAGCAAGACTCCCTGCTTATATAGGAAGACATACTGTCATATAAGGGGATTCACTGCTATATAAAAGGTCTCACTGCCATATAGGAGGACTGATGCTACATAATAGTTCAGTACTTTTTTTTTGTTTATAACAATATTTTTGTGTTTCTTAATACTTTGCTCAGCTTTTGGAAGGCATCATTTGCTATCCCAGTGCGCCTAGACCTGCCCGGATTTCCGTGTCGCAATTTCCGTCCTTTGCTTGTACCCTTCCTATATATCTAAACTTTTGCACCTGTTTCATTTCATTACTAATTTAAATGATTTTTTTTAAAAGACACTTTCGTGAAACAATCTAATGTCAGCCAAATTCAACATTTTTCATTGAAGAAACCTCTTGGCCTATTTTACTCGGTTCAGACAACATGCTCGTTTGCAAAAATTGATCAATTTTCTTTTTTTCGGTATGAGAAAGTTAATGAATCCCGATTCCCAAAACAGCGCAACATTTGGTGCCGAGATGCTTTCATAGGAAAAAGATTCTTCGGTTACCTGACGAGCTCAAAGCTGCTGTAGTCCGGGTAGACGATGATAAGTTCGAATCTCCCGATTGTGTCGAGAAGCATTACATAACCATCTTTGCGATTAACATCAAAACGCTTGTGATATTCTAGAATTTAAACTCTTTAATATATTAATCTATTTTGTAATAGCAAACATCTTCAACCCTTCAGATTTTTCTGACAACTAGACACCTGAGTGATTCATCAATTTCACAGCATCCTGCCTTAACTTAGGAAACAATGATTTTGCACGCAGATAAAAAAGATAGCGTCCTGGGTATGACGAAAAACTACATCCGCGTCCTGGGCAAGACGATAAACTACGTCCAACAGCAAGGCCTCTGATAATACGTTTTTGAAAGAATAGTGTTCCCAGCTGTACGTTTTTGAAAAAATAATATTATCCACTACACGTTTTGGAAAAATAATACTACCAGCTATACGTTTTTGAGGAAAAAATATTAACAGAAAAAGTTGTCGGCATTAAATGACCCATTGAGGTGGTTATGCCGTAAAACAAACCAAACCAAACAAATAAAAAATAATATTTGAATGCCCATCGTTTCGCTGACGGCAATAGGGTCAAATTTCAAATCTAAATTGTTTGTCTATTTAAAATACAACATTTATTAGAAAATATATTCAGTTCAATTAGAGAAGTCGCCAATTTGAACCAGCATTTATTATACTAGTTTGTAAAATGTCACTTCGCTGATTGCAAGATGATCAAGTTTCAAATCTAAAATGTTTATCCATTTAAAATACGAGATACGCTAGAAAATATGGTCACGCTAAATTGAGTGAATTACCTCTATCTTGTCTATCAAGACACTCGCTAGCTAATGTTAATATTAGCCGTTTCCCTATAAGGAAACATTTAACATTCATTGACCGAGCAGTCAGTGCTACTCGTTACTCTTTTCTTCACTCCCTGGCCATTAGGCAGGGATCAAATTGTAGTATCTGTTCTACTCATCTATAATGGTAATGGTAATATTAGCCGTTTCCTTATAATGAAACATTCGGCATTCATTGACCGAGCAGCTTTTCTTCACTCCCTGACCATCGGGATGGGATCAAAGTGTAGTATCTGTTCTCCTCATCTCTAATGGTAATATTAGCCGTTTCCTTATAATGAAACATTCGGCATTCATTGACCGAGCAGCCAGTGCTACTCTTTACGCTTTTCTTCACTCCCTGGCCATCAGGATGGGATCAAAGTGTAGTATCTGTTCTCCTCATCTCTAATGGTAATATTAGCCGTTTCCTTATAATGAAACATTCGGCATTCATTGACCGAGCAGCCAGTACTGCTTTGGTTGAAATTTATGAAATTATTTTTTTAGGAAACAAGTTTTTAAAGTACATATTTCTCTTTCTGGTATTGATGAGGGAGTGTCCTTAGGAAATTTCCGTTTGATGTGGCGTGGAATATTTACATTTTCATTATGTCATTATTTTCGCTTCTAGTTACATGTGCTATCCATTTTAATTGTTGCCGCTTTTGGTAGTCTTCGAGTTTTGTGTTTTCTGTTATTTTGTATTCTTCTTTGTGATTCTGTAGCGCCAGTCGGCAATGTTTAAAGCAGGATGTTCTTTGCCAAGACCCTCAGACTTCACTCGCTCAAAGACTTTTTAACCACTGATCTTAGAAAGTGGTTGTATACTGCTGACAGTTTAGATATTTCTGAAAGGGTTTGGCGCCATGTGTGACATCTGCATGAAGGCCTCTATCTAACAAGGTACTTAAGAATATGACTCTATTTTTTTTTAGTTTAATGTTTTGGTTTTGTAGCAGTTTGAGGTATTGTGTGAGACTACATCTAGCGCAGCCTATTCTATGTTCAGTTTCTTTGTCTCTTATACATAATTTGTTATCACTGATCCATACACCGAGGTACTTAATATAGGAAGAAAATGAGTAAAAACCGAGGTTCGAGCGTTACACTCTGGACTTATTAAAGTCTCGATACAACAAGTGTATTTAAGAACATGACTCAAGTTTTTAGATTAATGTTTTGGTTTTGAAGGTATTTGAGGTATTGTCTGAAACTATTATTATTATTGAATGTCTATTGAGTGGAACTATCCAGTCGAATTAGTGTGAATTATTGTGCGTCCATGATTTAGTTTTGATTTCGGATTTACCGGACGTTAAGCTGTGCCGCGATACTAACAAGTTATTCACAGTAATGTTTAATTATTTTTGGTTGACTTTGACTTCTTTGTTCTTGTTAAGTATTTAGTTATTATTTTTTATTTAACATTGAAGTTACACTTAATTATTAACGGCCACTGTACATCACAAAATATATCTATCTTACTCTATTCATATCTATCTATCTATCTATCTATCTATCTATCTATCTATCTATCTACTTCAGCCTATTCTTATCTCACTCTATTCATATTGTCATGTTGGAAGAAAATGAATAACGGCTCCAAGGTTCGAGAGTGACACTCTGGACGTATGAATATATATTTTCCGCCAGGTTTATAAATATCGGTGTCAGACTACTGACTGCAGTGACTATTGATTGGAACTATCCAGTCGAATTAGTGTGAATTATTTTACGTCGATGATTTGGGTTTTGATTTAGGATTTACCGAACATTAATATAAATGTTAATATCATTAAAATAACTTTAATAATAACATTAGTACGCAACGAAAATTGCTCAAAGACATTTTTAAGCATTTATCTTACAAAGTGGTTGTATACAGCTGTTCTTTTAGATATTTCTGAACGGGTTTAGCGTCATGCATGACTTCCAATATGAAAATCTCGACCTGACGAAGCTACTTAAGGACATGACCTGTGTTTTCAGGTTGATGCTTTGGTTACTGTTTTTTGTTCCGGATATGGTAGCGACTGCACCACACTCTTCTCCTCTTTTTACTGTAAGTTCGCCCAAGAGCCACTCAAGGTAGAGGGTTACAGATTGAGATTGTTTTAAGCGAGGAGTGGGGAAGAAGGAATTAAAAAGGATGTGTAATATATATATATATATATATATATATATATATATATATATATCAGCAGACCATCATTGAATCATATATTGTTAAATATAACAGACAAAGAATGTCTATTATGTCTGATCATGAGACGTTCTAAGCTTCGTATAGTGACTTTAAACTGTCCAACATTTGGATATTTTTATTATGCTGTTCCTCGATCTAATCTTTAATAACAAATACACACACACACACACACACACACACACACATATATATATATATATATATATATATATATATATATATATATATATATATATATATATATATGCGCCTCTGTGTGTGTGTGTATGTGTGTGTGTGTGCTGTGAAGGACAATATGAACAATTGATAAAAAAGAAAGCTTATCTTAGCTGACGTGTTTTCGTGCACTTAGGAATTTTATCAATTCCTTCATAAACTCCTTAGAGGAAAAAACGCGTAGGCTATAAGTTTTTTTTATTCATATCATATATATATATATATATATATATATATATATATATATATATATATATATATATATATATATAACTGACTCTGAACTTAAAGAGTAGTAATTTGTAGTTGTCAGGAAGCATCCTCGCGGGATTTGGTTCCACACAGTAACTGTTCTGGAGAAGACATTTTCTGGGTAGTGCTTACAGCTTATCAATTAGCTACAGACGACTGCTTATGCAGATTTGTTTTCCAACAAGCTCAGAGCTAATTTGTGGTTTACACGGCAACTATGCTGAGCGGACGTTAGTAACAGTTTATGGGGGAGAGCGCATCACTTGCCATAGTATGCAGTTTCAATAACCCCATTACGCCTAAACCTCGGTCACGATGACTTGTGACTTCGTGCTTCCGATAATTTCCTGCTACCCAATCTCATTCACCCATGGTCCTTGGGTCAACCTGTGGCACAGTTTTCAGGTACTCCACTACGGTCAGCCTACTGGGATCGTCTACCCAGGTAGTTATTATCAAGAAGTAAACCTCATGGACAAATCGACCTTGGTGAGATTGGAACCTGAGTTTCATGGTCAGAGAGCAAACGTCCCAACCACTCAGCCACACGACCGCTGGCATCACAAGTCGTTACTCCTGTGTAGAGAGCCCGACCCTAATGGGATATCCTATGTTTGCGTCCTAATTGGGAATCTTATAGTTTTGACTAACATCTCTTGTCTTCGGACAGGTAATGGTGCAAAATGAATTACAAAGTCGTAAGATTTCCTCTGAAACTAAAATGAAGATTTCAAGGTTATCCCAAGGTCTTTACATAGAACAGACGTAAAAGTTTTATAGTTCACCAATAGAAGGGTTAACCAATCAGAAGGCTCAAAATATTCAATGTGACGTGTATAAAGGCGGCCATGTTTTTCCTGAATATGCATTGCCAGCCTTTGATAAGCCGGATGAGGCTCCACCGAAGGGCAGAGTCTCGTTTGGGGAGGTTGACTGCCCCTGAACCCGTTTATACGCGTTCAAATAGGGAATACTTTTGGCCGAGACTACGGGTTCGGAGATCCCACGTTAATCCCGGACTTGTGCCACATGTAACCCTCGTGGGGAGTGGTGGCTAAATATCACTGCCAGCCTTTGATAACCCGGACGAGGCTCCGTCGAAGGGCAGAGTCTCGTTAGGGAAGGTTGACTGCCCTTGAACCCGTTTATACGCGTTCAAATAGGGAATATTTTGGGCCGAGCCTACGGGTTCGGAGATCCCACGTTAATCTCGGCCTTGTGCCATATGTAACCCTCGTGGGGATGGGGGTTAAATATCACTGCCAGCCTTTGATATCGAAGACTGAAGACTCACGGAACAGCTGCTGGTGGTATTGATGATATAGTTAGATTCAGTAAAATATCTGACTCGAGAGTATTAATCTTTAACGCTGTTTCATTGAACAGATTACGTACTGCGTTGTATTCTAGACTATGGTGAACATGGTCAACAATTTCTCTTAGTCAGACCGCAAGTGGAACTCGGACATACGAGCCATCGCTGAAGACCCTGGAAAAATGATCTGTTCCCTGTACCGCTCTAGTAAGTACATGGCTCCTCGTGTTATACTCTACCTTTACATGAGGCAGATCAGGCCTAAAACGGAGTACTGCTGTCATATATAAGCAGGATCTGCCCAGTCCTCCCTTTCCAGTCACAAAAGGGTACAAAGGGTTCTTTGTGGGCGATAAATTATTTTCCACCCGGTAACCGCTCTCACACAGACGAAACATTGCAAACCTCTCACTGCTCTATCGCTATTTCCATGAAAAGTGCTCAGACGAACTACGTTCCTTAGTTCCACCAGTTCTGACCTTCACGGCTAAGACCCGCCATGGTGGTCGCGAACCAGCCCCATTCCCTTCATATTCCATCGGTGAGAGGTAAGTTCCACCCGAAAAGCTTCTACCCGCAAACCGCTGCTCTGTGGAACCGACTCCCAAGAGAATTGTTTTCCCGATCACTACAACCTTATCCTGTTTAAGTCTACGATTAACCGTTATCTTCTCCATATATCCCCATAAACCGTGCTTCTTATTCTGTAAAACTCTACCTCGAGTGGCTCGCGGTCCTTTTACAGGATGAATCTCACTGTAAATTGTATTTTTGTTTTTTTGTTTTTTTAAATGTCTCTTCCGCTGGCGTGATCGTCGTCCTGACGTTTATGGCGCGATGGTCCTTCCATACAGACTACATATGTTTGTACACTTAGGGGATTCCAAGGCACCATTGTTTACTCGTCAGAGTACTGTTTCTGCGCATGCGCTGACAAACGATTACAGCTGGTTCGTCGTTTTGTGTTTACAATCGCATCGGGGCCACCATTTTGCTTACGGGCATTGCCAGTCGAGCGTTTTGCTCGACACTTGTATTCGTTTTGTCGAAATCGCTGGCATATGAAAAAAACAAAAAAAAAACAAACAAAAACGTGTGTGATGAACGCACAACGACCCTTTGCACGAACTCATGCCTAATCTATAAACGTCATTTTCTGTGTCGATGTATGTGTTCTGCGCGTTAGACGACTCTCCTCCACCCCCAACCCCAATAGTTATTCACTTATTTATTTTTTTAACATACATTAATAAAAATGTCATTTTCCATCAGATATGTCTTTCTGGCATATGTAAATTTAGCTTAGCTGTTTGCAAAATATGTATTGGCTGAAAGTAATCCCGAAAAACATACTCATAAACATTTTGCCTCTGCGGCCTTCTGTAGACGTCCGTTATCGTACTCGGTAGCTCTCCCTCTATATTTTAAGCACAACACTTTATTCATTTTACTGGGTAGCTTGTTGCTATTCTTCTTTCTATACCTAAGGGAGATAACTCATATCTGTGAGGGGAGATAACTCACTAGTTAATACCCACTAGTTTTACTCACTTTGTAGTACTTATGCGTTTCCTCCAATAAACCAGAGCATGTGACTTTTCAGCACTAGCAAACCCAGTTTTCGGGTTA
>CAHIKZ030001193.1:162500-207500 GCA_903632075.3 Acanthosepion pharaonis
AGAATGGCTACAAGAAAAAGCCTAGAAGAAGAAGAAGAAGAAGAAGAAGAAGAAGAAGAAGAAAATAGAGGAGTAGATAGGGAAAGCAGAAGAACAAGGAGAATGGCTAAGCAAGAAAAAAGCCTAGAAGAAGAAGAAGAAGAAGAAGAATAAGAAGAAGAAGAAGAAGAAAAAGAGGAGTAGATAGGGAAAGCAGAAGAACAAGGAGAATGGCTAAGCAAGAAAAAGCCTAGAAGAAAGAAGAAGAAGAAGAAGAAGAAGAAGAAGAAGATGAAGAAGATGAAGAAAATAGAGGAGTAGATAGGGAAAGCAGAAGAACAAGGAGAATGGCTACAAGAAAAAGCCTAGAAGAAGAAGAAGAAGAAGAAGAAGAAGAAGAAGAAGAAAATAGAGGAGTAGATAGGGAAAGCAGAAGAACAAGGAGAATGGCTAACAAGAAAAGCCTAGAAGAAGAAGAAGAAGAAGAAGAAGAAGAAGAAGAAGAAGAAGAAAATAGAGGAGTAGAGGGGAAAAGCAGAAGAACAAGGAGAATGGCTACAAGAAAAAAAAAGCCTAGAAGAAGAAGAAGAAGAAGAAGAAGAAGAAGAAGAAGAAGAAGAAGAAGAAGATGAAGAAGAAGATGAAGAAAATAGAGGAGTAGATAGGGAAAGCAGAAGATCAAGGAGAATGGCTGAGAAAGAAAAGAAGAAGAAGAAGAAGAAGAAGAAGAAGAAGAAGAAGAAGAAGAAGAAGAAGAAAATAGAGGAGTAGATAGGGAAAGCAGAAGAACAAGGAGAATGGCTAAGCAAAAAGCCTAGGGAAGAAGAAGAAGAAGAAGAAGTAAGAAGAAGAAGAAGAAGAAGAAGAAGAAGAAGAAGAAAATAGAGGAGTAGATAGGGAAAGCAGAAGAACAAGGAGAATGGCTACAAGAAAAAAGCCTAGAAGAAGAAGAAGAAGAAGAAGAAGAAGAAGAAGAAGAAGAAGAAAATAGAGGAGTAGATAGGGAAAGCAGAAGAACAAGGAGAATGGCTAACAAGAAAAAGCCTAGAAGAAGAAGAAGAAGAAGAAGAAGAAGAAGAAGAAGAAGAAGAAAATAGAGGAGTAGATAGGGAAAGCAGAAGAACAAGGAGAATGGCTAAGCAAAAAAGCCTAGAAGAAGAAGAAGAAGAAGAAGAAGAAGAAGAAGAAGAAGAAGAAAATAGAGGAGTAGAGATAGGAAAGCAGAAGAACAAGGAGAATGGCTACAAGAAAAAAAAAGCCTAGAAGAAGAAGAAGAAGAAGAAGAAGAAGAAGAAGAAGAAGAAGAAGAAAATAGAGGAGTAGATAGGGAAAGCAGAAGAACAAGGAGAATGGCTAAGCAAGAAAAAAGCCTAGAAGAAGAAGAAGAAGAAGAAGAAGAAGAAGAAGAAGAAGAAGAAGATGAAGAAGAAGATGAAGAAAATAGAGGAGTAGATAGGGAAAGCAGAAGAACAAGGAGAATGGTTGAGAAAGAAGAAGAAGAAGAAGAAGAAGAAGAAGAAGAAGAAGAAGAAGAAGAAGAAAATAGAGGAGTAGATAGGGAAAGCAGAAGAACAAGGAGAATGGCTAAGCAAGAAAAAAGCCTAGAAGAAGAAGAAGAAGAAGAAGAAGAAAATAGAGGAGTAGATAGGGAAAGCAGAAGAACAAGAAGAATGGCTAAGAAAGAAAAATGCCTAGAAGAAGAAAAAAAGAAAGAAGTAGAAGATGAAGAAGAAGAAGAAGAAGAAGAAGAAGAAGAAGTGAATAGAGGAGTATATAGGGAAAGCAGAAAACAAGGAGAATGGCTAAGAAGGAAAAAGCTTAGAAGAAGAAAAAGAAAGAAGAAGAAGAAGAAGAAGAAAAAGAATATGATGAAGAAGAAAATAGAGGAGAAGATAGGGAGAGCCGAAGAACAAGGATAATGGCTAAGAAAGAAAAAAGCCTAGAAGAAGAAAAAGAAGAAGGAGAAGAAGAAGAAGAAGAGGAAGAAGAAGAGGAAGAAGTAAATAGAGGAGGAGATAGGGAAAGCAGAAAAACAAGGAGAATGGCTAAGAAGTAAAAAAATTAGAAGAAGAAAAAGAAAGAAGAAGAAGAAGAAGAAAAAGAATATGATGAAGAAGAAGAAGAAAATAGAGGCGTAGATAGGGAAAGGAGAAGAACAAGGAGAAGAAGAAGAAGAAGAAGAAGAAGAAGAGGAAGTAGAAGATGAAGAAGAAGAAGTAGAAGTAAATAGAGGTGTAGATAGTGAAAGCAGAAGAAGAAGGAGAATGGCTCAGAAAGAAAAAAAGCATAGAAGAAAAAAAAGGAGAAAGAAGAAGAGGAAGATGATAAAGAAGAAGAAGTAGAAGAAAATAGAGGAGTAGATATTGTTAAGCAGAAGAACAAGGTGAATGGCTAAGAAAGAAAAGAGCCTAGAAGAAGAAGAAGAAGAAGAAGAAGAAGAAGAAGAAGAAGAAGAAAAGAAGAAGAAGAAGAAGAAGTAGAAGAAAATAGAGGAGGAGATAGGGAAAGCAGAAGAAGAAGGAGAATGGCTAAGAAAGAAAAAAGCCTAGAAGAAGAAAAAGAAGAAAGAAGAAGAAGAAGAAGAAAGAAGAAGGTGACGAAGAAGAAGAAGAAAATAGAGGAGTAGATAGGGAAAGCAGAAGAACAAGGAGAATGGCTAAGAAAGAAAAAAGCCTAGAAGAAGAAGAAGAAGAAGAAAAAAGAAGAAGAAGAAGAAGGAAGAAGAAGAAGAAAAAGAAGGAGGTGTAGATAGGGAAAGCAGAAGAACAAGGAGAATGGCTAAGAAAGAAAAAGCTTTAGAAGAAGAAAAGAAGAAGAAGAAAATAGAGGAGTAGATAGGGAAAGAAGAACAAGAGAATGGCTAACAAAGAACAAAATAGAAGAAGAAGAAAAGAAGAAAGAAGAAGAAGAAAAAGAAGAAGAGGGAAGAAGAAGGAAAGAAGAAGAAGAAAAAGAAAAAAAGATAGGAAAAGAAGAAGAAGAAGAAGAAGAAAGAAGAAAAGAAAAAGAGGTGTAGATAGAAGAAGAAGAATAAGAAAGAAAAAAGCTAGAAGAAGAAGAAGAAGAAAGAAGAAGAAGAAAGAAGAAGAAGAAAATAGAGGGTAGATAGGGAAAGCAGAAGAACAAGGAGAATGGCTAAGAAAGAAAAAAGCCTAGAAGAAGAAGAAGAAGAAAGAAGAAGAAGAAGAAAAAGAAGAAGAAAAATAGAGGTGTAGATAGGGAAAGCAGAAGAACAAAGGAGAATGGCTAAGAAAGAAAAAAGGCTAGAAGAAGAAGAAGAAGAAAGAAGAAGAAGAAGAAGAAGAAGAAGAAAGAAGAAGAAAAAAATAGAGGTGTAGATAGGGAGAAGAAGAAGAACAAGGAGAATGGCTAAGAAAGAAAAAAGCCTAGAAGAAGAAGAAGAAGAAAGAAGAAGAAGAAGAAGAAGAAGAAAGAAGAAGAAAAAATAGAGGTGTAGATAGGGAAAGCAGAAGAACAAGGAGAATGGCTAAGAAAGAAAAAGCCCAGAAGAAGAAGAAAGAAGAAGAAGAAGAAGAAGAAGAAGAAGAAGAAGAAGGTGTAGAAGGGAAAAGAAGAAAAAGAATGGAGGAAAAAAAGTAGAAGAAGAAGAAAGAAGAAGAAGAAGAAGAAGAAAGAAGAAGAATGGCTAGAGAAAGAAAAAAGAACCTAAGAAAGAAAAAAAAGTAGAAAAGAAGAAGAAAGAAGAAGAAGAAGAAGAAAGAAGAAGAAGAAAATAGAGGTGTAGATAGGGAAAGTAGAAGAACAAGGAGAATGGCTAAGAAAAAAAAAAAGCCTAAAGAAAAAAAAGAAGAAAAGAAGAAGAAGAAGAAGAAGAAGAAGAAATAGAGGTGTAGATACAGAAGAGGGAGAATAAGAAAAGGAAGAAGAAGAAAAAAGAAAAGAAGAAGAAGAAGAAGAAGAAAGAAGATGAAGAAAATAGGTGTAGATAGGGAAAAAGAAAAGGAGAATGGCTAAGAAAGAAAAAAAAGCCTTAGAAGAAGAAAAAGAAGAAAAAGAAGAAGAAGAAGAAGAAGAAGAAGAAGAAGAAGAAAATAGAGGTGTAGATAGAGAAAAGAAGAACAAGGGAGAATGGCTAAGAAAGAAAAAAAGAACCTAGAAGAAGAAAAGAAGAAAAGAAGAAGAAGAAGAAGAAGAAAAGAAGAAGAAGAAAAATAGAGGTGTAGATAGGGAAAGCAGAAGAACAAGGAGAATGGCTAAGAAAGAAAAAAAAAGCCAGAAGAAGGAAGAAGAAAGAAGAAGAAGAAGAAGAAAGAAGAAGAAGAAAGATAGGATAGAAGAACAAGGAGAATGGGTAGAAGAAGAAGAAGAAAGAAGAAGAAGAAGAAGAAGAAAGGAGAAGAAATAGAGGTGTAGATAGAGAAAAGAAAGAACAAGAGAGAATGGCTAAGAAGAAAGAAGAAGAAGAAGAAGAAGAAGAAGAAGAAGAAGAAGAAAGAAGAAGAAGAAAATAGAGGTGTAGAGGGGGAAAGCAGAAGAACAAGGGAGAATGGCTAAGAAAGAAAAAAAGCCTAGAAGAAGAAAAGAAGAAAGAAGAAGAAAAGAAGAAGAAAGAAGAAGAAGAAAAAGAAGTGTAGATAGGGAAAAGCAGAAGAAGAAGGAGAATGGCTAAGAAAGAAAAAGCCTAGAAGAAAAAGAAGAAAGAAGAAGAAGAAGAAGAAGAAGAAGAAGAAGAAAGAAGAAGAAGAAAATAGAGAGGTAGATAGGGAAACAGAAGAACAAGGAGAATGGCTAAGAAAGAAAAAAGAAGAAGAAGAAGAAGAAGAAGAAGAAGAAAAGAAGAAGAAGAAGAAAGAAGAAGAAGAAAATAGAGGTGTAGATAGGGAAAGCAGAAGAACAAGGAGAATGGCTAAGAAAAAAAAAGCCTAGAAGAAGAAAAAAGAAAGAAGAAGAAGAAGAAGAAGAAGAAAAGAAGAAGAAGAAAAATAGAGGTGTAGATAGGGAAAGCAGAAGAACAAGGAGAATGGCTAAGAAAGAAAAAAAGCCTAGAAGAAGAAAAAGAAGAAAGAAAAAAAGAAGAAGAAGAAGAAGAAAGAAGAAGAAGAAAATAGAGGTGTAGATAGGGAAAGCAGAAGAACAAGGAGAATGGCTAAGAAAGAAAAAGTCTAGAAGAAGAAAAGAAGAAAGAAGAAGAAGAAGAAGAAGAAGAAGAAGAAGAAGAAGAAAATAGAGGTGTAGATAGGGAAAGCAGAAGAACAAGGAGAATGGCTAAGAAAAAAAAAAAGCCTAGAAGAAGAAGAAGAAGAAGAAGAAGAAGAAGAAGAAGAAGAAGAAGAAGAAGAAGAAAGAAGAAGAAGGGAAAAGAAGAGGAGAATGGCTAAGAGAAAAAAAAGCCAGAAGAAGAAGAAGAAAAAAAGAAGAAGAAAAGAAGAAGAAGAAGAAGAAGAAAGAAGAAGAAGAAAATAGAGGTGTAGATAGGGAAAGCAGAAGAACAAGGAGAATGGCTAAGAAAAAAAAAAGCCTAGAAGAAGAAGAAGAAGAAAGAAGAAGAAGAAGAAAAGAAGAAGAAGAAGAAAATAGAGGTGTAGATAGGAAAGCAGAAGAACAAGGAGAATGGCTAAGAAAAGAAAAAAGAAGAAGAAGAAGAAGAAAGAAAGAAGAAGAAGAAGAAGAAGAAGAACAAGAAGAAGAAGAAAATAGAAGAAGAAAAAGAAGAAAGGGAAAGCAGAGAAGAACAAGGAGAATGGCTAAGAAAGAAAAAAGGAGAATGGCTAAGAAGAAAAAAAGAAGAAAGAAGAAGAAGAGAAGAAGAAGAAGAAGAAGAAGAAAGAAGAAGAAGAAAATAGAGGTGTAGATAGGGAAAGCAGAAGAACAAGGAGAATGGCTAAGAAAAAGAAGAAAAAAGGTTAGAAGGAGAAGAAGAAGAGAAGAAGAAGAAAAGAAGAAGAAGAAGAAGAAGAAGAGGGGAAAGCAGAAGAACAAGGAGAATGGCTAAGAAAGAAAAAATAGAAGAAGAAGAAAAAGAAGAAAGAAGAAGAAGAAAAGAAGAAGAAAGAAGAAGAAGAAAAAGAGGTGTAGAAGAAGAGAAGAAAAAATGGAAGAAGAAGAAGAAGAAGAAAGAAGAAAGAAGAAGAAGAAGAAGAAGAAGAAGAAGAAAGAAGAAGAAGAAAATAGAGGTGTAGATAGGGAAAGCAGAAGAACAAGGAGAATGGCTAAGAAAGAAAAAAGCCTAGAAGAAGAAAAGAAGAAAGAAGAAGAAGAAGAAGAAGAAGAAAGAAGAAGAAGAAAATAGAGGTGTAGATAGGGAAAGCAGAAGAACAAGGAGAATGGCTAAGAAAGAAAAGCCTAGAAGAAGAAAAGAAAAAGAAAAGAAGAAGAAGAAGAAGAAGAAGAAGAAAGAAGAAGAAGAAGAAGAACAAGGGAGAATGGCTATAGAAAGAAAGAAGAAAAAAGAAGAAGAAGAAGAAGAAAGAAGAAAGAAGATGAAGAGGTGTAGATAGAGAAAGCAGAAGAACAAGGAGAATGGCTAAGAAAGAAAAAAGCCTAGAAGAAGAAAAAGAAGAAAGAAGAAGAAGAAGAAGAAAGAAGAAGAAGAAAATAGAGGTGTAGATAGGGAAAGCAGAAGAACAAGGAGAATGGCTAAGAAAGAAAAAAGCCTAGAAGAAGAAGAAGAAAGAAGAAGAAGAAGAAGAAAGAAGAAGAAGAAAAATAGGTGTAGATAGGAAAGCAGAAGAACAAGGAGAAATGGCTAAGAAAGAAAAAGCCTAGAAGAAGAAGAAAAAGAAAGAAGAAGAAGAAGAAGAAAAGAAAGAAGAAGAAGAAAATAGAGGTGTAGATAGGGAAAGCAGAAGAACAAGGAGAATGGCTAAGAAAAAAAAATAGAAGAAGAAGAAGAAGAAAGAAGAAGAAGAAGAAGAAGAAGAAAAAGAAGAAGAAAATAGAGGTGTAGATAGGGAAAGCAGAAGAACAAGGAGAATGGCTAAGAAAGAAAAAAGCCTAGAAGAAGAAGAAGAAGAAGAAGAAGAAGAAGAAAGAAGAAGAAGAAGAAGAAGAAGAAAGAAAGAAGAAGAAGAAAAAAATAGAAGAAGAAGAAGAAAGAAGAAGAAGAAGAAGAAAGAAGAAGGAGAATGGCTAGAAGAAAAGGGAAGAACAAAAAAAGCCTAAGAAGAAAAAGAAGAAGAAAGAAGAAGAAGAAGAAGAAGAAGAAGAAAGAAGAAGAAGAAAATAGAGGTAGATAGGGTGCCAGAAGAACAAGGAGAATGGCTAAGAAAGAAAAAAGCCTAGAAGAAGAAGAAAGAAGAAAGAAGAAGAAGAAGAAGAAAGAAGAAGAAGAAGAAGAAAATAGAGGTGTAGATAGGGAAAGCAGAAGAACAAGGAGAATGGCTAAGAAAGAAAAAAGCCTAGAAGAAGAAGAAGAAAGAAGAAGAAGAAGAAGAAGAAGAAAGAAGAAGAAGAAAATAGAGGTGTAGATAGAGAAAGCAGAAGAACAAGGAGAATGGCTAAGAAAGAAAAAAGCCTAGAAGAAGAAGAAGAAGAAAGAAGAAGAAGAAGAAGAAGAAAGAAGAAGAAGAAAATAGAGGTGTAGATAGGGAAAGCAGAAGAACAAGGAGAATGGCTAAGAAAGAAAAAAGCCTAGAAGAAGAAAAAAGAAGAAGAAGAAGAAGAAGAAGAAAAGAAGAAGAAAATAGAGGTGTAGATAGGGAAAGCAGAAGAACAAGGAGAATGGCTAAGAAAGAAAAAGCCTAGAAGAAGAAAGAAGAAAGAAGAAGAAGAAGAAGAAAAGAAAAAAGAAAAAGAAAAGAAGAAGAAGAAAATAGAGGTGTAGATAGGAAGAAAGAAGAAGAAGAAGAAGAAGAAGAAGAATGGCTGTAGAAGGAAAAGAAAAAGAATCTAGAAGAAGAAGAAAAAAGAAGAAAGAAGAAGAAGAAGAAAGAAGAAAGAAGAAGAAGAAAATAGAGGTGTAGATAGGGAAAGCAGAAGAACAAGGAGAATGGCTAAGAAAGAAAAAAGCCCAGAAGAAGAAGAAGAAGAAAAGAAGAAGAAGAAGAAGAAAGAAGAAGAAGAAGAAGATAGGGAAAGCAGAAGAAGAAGAAAGAAAAAAAGAAGAAGAAGAAGAAGAAAGAAGAAGAAGAAGAAGAAGAAGAAAGAAGAAGAAAATAGAGGTGTAGATAGAAGAAAGCAGAAGAAGAAGGAGAATGGAAGAAGAAAGAAAGAAGAAAAAGCCTAGAAGAAGAAAAAAAAAAGAAGAAGAAGAAGAAGAAGAAAGAAGAAGAAGAAAATAGAGGTGTAGATAGGGAAAGCAGAAGAACAAGGAGAATGGCTAAGAAAGAAAAAAGCCTAGAAGAAGAAGAAGAAGAAAAAAGAAGAAGAAGAAGAAGAAGAAGAAGAAGAAAATAGAGGTGTAGATAGGGAAAGCAGAAGAACAAGGAGAATGGCTAAGAAAGAAAAAAGCCTAGAAGAAGAAGAAGAAGAAAGAAGAAGAAGAAGAAGAAGAAAGAAGAAGAAGAAGAAAATAGAGGTGATAGGAAAGCAGAAGAACAAGGAGAAGAGAAAGAAAAAGCCTAGAAGAAGAAGAAGAGAAGAAGAAGAAGAAGAAGAAAGAAGAAGAAGAAAATAGGGAGGGTAGATAGGGAAAAGCAGAAGAACAAGGAAAATGGCTAAGAAAAAGAAAAAAAGCCTAGAAGAAGAAAAAAGAAGAAGAAGAAGAAGAAGAAGAAAGAAGAAGAAAATAGAGGTGTAGATAGAGAAAGCAGAAGAACAAGGAGAATGGCTAAGAAAGAAAAAAGATTAGAAGAAGAAAAAGAAGAAAGAAGAAGAAGAAGAAGAAAGAAGAAGAAGAAAATAGAGGTGTAGATAGGGAAAGCAGAAGAACAAGGAGAATGGCTAAGAAAGAAAAAAGCCTAGAAGAAGAAAAAGAAGAAAGAAGAAGAAGAAGAAGAAAGAAGAAGAAGAAAATAGAGGTGTAGATAGAGAAAGCAGAAGAAGAAGGAGAATGGCTAAGAGAAAGAAAAAGTATAGAAGAAGAAAAAGAAGAAAGAAGAAGAAGAAAAGAAGAAGAAAGAAGAAGAAAATAGAGGTAGATAGGGAAAGTAGAAGAACAAGGAGAATGGCTAAGAAAGAAAAAAAGCCTAGAAGAAGAAGAAGAAGAAAGAAGAAGAAGAAGAAGAAGAAGAAAGAAGAAGAAGAAAATAGAGGTGTAGATAGGATAAAGTAGAAGAACAAGGAGAATGGCCAAAGAAAAAAGCCTAGAAGAAGAAGAAGAAGAAAGAAGCAAGAAGAAGAAGAAGAAGAAAGAAGAAGAAAATAGAGTTGTAGATTGGGGAAAGCAGAAGAAACAAGGAGAATGGCTAAGAAAGAAAAAGCCCAGAAGAAGAAGAAGAAGAAAGAAGAAGAAGAAGAAGAAGAAAGAAGAAGAAGAAGAAAATAGAGGTGTAGAGGGGAAAGCAGAAGAACAAGGAGAATGGCTAAGAAAGAAAAAAAAAAAGAAGAAGAAGAAGAAGAAGAAGAAGAAGAAGAAGAAGAAGAAAGAAGAAGAAGAAAATAGAGGTGTAGATAGAGAAAGCAGAAGAACAAGGAAAATGGCTAAGAAAGAAAAAAGCCTAGAAGAAGAAAAAGAAGAAAGAAGAAGAAGAAGAAGAAGAAAGAAGAAGAAAATAGAGGTGTAGATAGAGAAAGCAGAAGAACAAGGAGAATGGCTAAGAAAGAAAAAAGCCTAGAAGAAGAAAAAGAAGAAAGAAGAAGAAGAAGAAGAAGAAAGAAGAAGAAGAAAATAGAGGTGTAGATAGGGAAAGCAGAAGAACAAGGAGAATGGCTAAGAAAGAAAAAAGCCTAGAAGAAGAAGAAGAAAGAAGAAGAAGAAGAAGAAGAAGAAAGAAGAAGAAGAAAATAGGTGTAGATAGGGAAAGCAGAAGAACAAGGAGAATGGCTAAGAAAGAAAAAAGCCTAGAAGAAGAAAAAGAAGAAAGAAGAAGAAGAAGAAGAAAGAAGAAGAAGAAAATAGAGGTGTAGATAGGGAAAGCAGAAGAACAAGGAGAATGGCTAAGAAAGAAAAAAGCCCAGAAGAAGAAGAAAAGAAAGAAGAAGAAGAAGAAGAAAGAAGAAGAAGAAGAAGAAGAAAGAAGAAGAAAATAGAGGTGTAGATAAGGAAAGCAGAAGAACAAGGAGAATGGCTAAGAAAGAAAAAAGGCTAGAAGAAGAAGAAGAAGAAAGAAGAAGAAGAAGAAGAAGAAAGAAGAAGAAGAAAAAAATAGAGGTAGATAGGGAAAAGCAGAAGAACAAGGAGAATGGCTAAGAAAGAAAAAGCCTAGAAGAAGAAGAAAGAAAAGAAGAAGAAGAAGAAGAAGAAGAAGAAGAAAGAAGAAGAAGAAAGAAAGAAGAAGAAAAATAGAGGTGTAGATAGGGAAAGCAGAAGAACAAGGAGAATGGCTAAGAAAGAAAAAGGCTAGAAGAAGAAGAAGAAAGAAGAAGAAGAAGAAGAAGAAAAAAGAAGAAGAAAATAGAGGTGTAGATAGGGAAAGCAGAAGAACAAGGAGAATGGCTAAGAAAGAAAAAAGCTTAGAAGAAGAAGAAAAAAAAAAAGAAGAAGAAGAAGAAAGAAAGAAGAAGAAAGAAGAAGAAGAAAATAGAGGTGTAGATAGGAAAAGCAGAAGAACAAGGAGAATGGCTAAGAAAGAAAAGCCTAGAAGAAGAAGAAGAAGAAAGAAGAAGAAGAAGAAGAAGAAAGAAGAAGAACAAGGAGAATGGCTAAGAGGTGAAGAAGAAAGAAAGCAGAAGAAGAAGAAGAAGAAAGAAGAAAGAAAAAAAAGCATAGAAGAAAAAAAAAGGAGAAAGAAGAAAAGGAAGATGAAAAAGAAGAAGAAGGAAGAAGAAAATAGAGGAGAAGGGATATTGTTAAGCAGAAGAACAAGGTGAATGGCTGTTGAAAGAAAAAGAGCTCAGAAGAAGAAGGAGAAGAAGAAGAAGAAGAAAAGAAGAAGAAGAAAAGAAGAAGAAGAAGAAGAAGATGAAGAAAATAGAGAGGAGGAGATAGGGAAAGAAGAAGAAGAAGAGAATGGCTAAGAAAGAAAAAAAGTTTAGAAGAAGCAGAAAAGAAGAAAGAAGAAGAAGAAGAAGAAAGAAGAAGGTGACGAAGAAGAAGAAGAAAATAGAGGAGAAGATAGGGAAGCAGAAGAACAAGGAGAATGAATAAGAAAGAAAAAGCCTAGAAGAAGAAGAAGAAGAAAGAAGAAGAAGAAGAAGAAGAAGAAAGAAGAAGAAGAAAGAGAGGTAGATAGGGAAAGCAGAAGAACAAGGAGAATGGCTAAGAAAAGAAAAAAGAAAAAAAGAAGAAGAAGAAGAAAAGAAGAAGAAGAAGAAGAAGAAAATAGAGGTAGATAGGGAAAGCAGAAGAACAAGGAGAATGGCTAAGAAAGAAAAAAAAAGCCCAGAAGAAGAAGAAGAAGAAAGAAGAAGAAGAAGAAGAAGAAGAAGAAGAAGAAGAAAGAAGAAGAAGAAGAAAATAGAGGGTAGATAGGGAAAAGCAGAAGAACAAGGAGAATGGCTAAGAAAGAAAAAGCCTAGAAGAAGAAAAAAAGAAGAAAGAAGAAGAAGAAGAAGAAGAAGAAGAAGAAGAAGAAAATATAGATAGGAAAGCAAGAAGGGAGAAGCTAAGAAGAACAAGGAGAATGGCTAAGAAAAGAAAAAAAGCTAGACAGGGAAAGCAGAAGAATAAGAAGAAAGAAGAAGAAGAAGAAGAAGAAGAAGAAGAAGAAGAAGAAAATAGAGAAGAAGATAGAGAAAGTAGAAGAACAAGGGAATGGCTAAGAAAGAAAAAAAAGAAAGAAAAAAAAGAAAGAAGAAGAAGAAGAAGAAGAAAGAAGAAGAAGAAGAAAATAGAGGTGTAGATAGAAAAGCAGAAGAACAAGGAGAATGGCTAAGAAAGAAAAAGCCTAGAAGAAGAAAAAAAGAAAGAAGAAGAAGAAGAAGAAGAAGAAGAAGAAGAAAAAGAGGTGTAGATAGGGAAAGCAGAAGAACAAGGAGAAATGAAGAAGAAAGAAAAAAGCCTAGAAGAAGAAAAGAAAGAAGAAGAAGAAGAAGAAGAAGAAAGAAGAAGAAGAAAATAGGTGTAGATAGGAAAAAGCAGAAGAACAAGGAGAATGGCTAAAAGAACAAAAGAATGGCTTAGAAGAAAAAAAAGAAGAAAGAAGAAGAAGAAGAAGAAGAAGAAGAAAGAAGAAGAAGAAAATAGAGGTAGATAGGGAAAGCAGAAGAACAAGGAGAATGGCTAAGAAAGAAAAAAGCCTAGAAGAAGAAGAAGAAGAAAGAAGAAGAAGTAAGAAGAAAAAATAGAGGTGTAGATAGGGAAAGCAGAAGAACAAGGAGAATGGCTAAGAAAGAAAAAAAGCCTAGAAGAAGAAAAAAGAAGAAGAAGAAGAAGAAGAAGAAGAAGAAGAAAAAATAGAGGTAGATAGGGAAAGCAGAAGAACAAGGAGAATGGCTTAAGAAAGAACAAATCCCAGAAGAAAAGAAAAAAAGAAGAAGAAGAAGAAGAAGAAAGAAGAAGAAAAGAAGAAGAAAAAGGAGGAGTAGATAAGGAAAGCAGAAGAAAAGGAGAATGGAAGAAGAAGAAGAGAAAGAAGAAATAGTTTAGAAGAAGAAGAAGAAAGAAGAATGGCCAAGAAAGAAAAAAGCCTAGAAGAAGAAGAAGAAGAAGAAGAAAAGAAGAAGAAGAAGAAAATAGAGGAGTAGATAGGGAAAGCAGAAGAACAAGGAGAATGGCTAAGAAAGAAAAAAGCCTAGAAGAAGAAAAAAGTAGAAAAAGAAGAAGAAGAAGAAGAAGAAGAAGAAGAAAAATAGGAGGAGTAGATAGGAAAAGCAGAAGAACAAGGAGAATGGCAAAGAAAGAAAAAGCCTAGAAGAAGAAGAAGAAAGAAGAAGAAGAAGAAAAGAAGAAGAAGAAAGGAGGGAAGAAGTGTAGAAGAAGAGATGGCTAAGAACATGGAGAATGGAAAGAAGAAGAAAAAAGCCTAGAAGAAGAAAAAGAAGAAAAAGAAGAAGAAGAAGAAAGAAGAAGAAGAAAAAAAGAGGTGTAGATAGGAAAAAAGCAGAAGAACAAGGAGAATGGCTAAGAAAAAAAAAGCCCAGAAGAAGAAGAAGAAGAAAGAAGAAGAAGAAGAAGAAGAAGAAAAGAAAAGAAGAAGAAGAAAACAAGGAGAGGTAGAAAAAAGGAAAGCAGAAGAAACAAGGAGAATGGCTAAGAAAGAAAAGTGTAGATAGAGAAGAAGAAGAAGAAGAAAGAAAAAAAAGAAGAAGAAGAAGAAGAAGAAGAAAAGAAGAGGTGTAGAAAAAATAGGGAAAGCAGAAGAACAAGGAGAATGGCTAAGAAAGAAAAAGCCTAGAAGAAGAAGAAGAAGAAGAAGAAGAAGAAGAAGAAGAAGAAGAAGAAAATAGAGGAGTAGATAGGGAAAGCAGAAGAACAAGGAGAATGGCTAAGAAAGAAAAAGTCTAGAAGAAGAAAGAAAAAAGAAGAAGAAGAAGAAGAAGAAAAAGAAGAAGAAAATAGAGGTGTAGATAGGGAAAGCAGAAGAACAAGGAGAATGGCTAAGAAGAAAAAAAAGCCTAGAAGAAAAGAAGAAGAAGAAGAAGAAGAAGAAGAAAGAAGAAGAAGAAGAAGAAGAACAAAGAAGAAGAAGAAAATAGAAGAAGAAGAAGAAAGAAGAAGAAGAAGAAAAGAAAGAAGAAAAAGGAGAATGGCAGAAGAAAAGAAATGGCTAAGAAAGAAAAAGAAGAAGAACAAAGAAGAAGAAGAAGAAGAAGAAGAAAGAAGAAGAAGAAAATAGAGGTGTAGATAGGGAAAGCAGAAGAACAAGGAGAATGGCTAAGAAAAGAAAAAGCCTAGAAGAAGAAGAAGAAGAAGAAAGAAGAAGAAGAAGAAGAAGAAGAAGAAAAAATAGAGGTGTAGATAGGGAAAGCAGAAGAACAAGGAGAATGGCTAAGAAAGAAAAAAAAAGCCTAGAAGAAGAAGAAGAAGAAGAAGAAGAAGAAGAAGAAGAAAGAAGAAGAAGAAAATAGAGGAGAAGATAGGGAAAGCAGAAGAACAAGAATGGCTAAAAAGAAAAAATCCTAGAAAAGAAAAAAAAGAAGAAAAGAAGAAGAAGAAGAAGAAGAAGAAGAAGAAGAAAAAATAGAGATAGGGAAAGCAGATAGGGAAAACAAAGAACAAAAGAACAAGGAGAAAGAAGAAGAAGAAGAAAGAAGAAGAAGAAAGAAGATAGGGAAAAAGAACAAGGAGAATGGCTAAGAAAGAAAAGCCTAGAAAGAAGAAGAAGAAGAAGAAAGAAAGAAGAAGAAGAAGAAGAAGAAGAAAGAAGAAGAAGAAAGAAAAAATAGAGGAAGAAATAGGGAAAGCAGAAGAACAAGGAGAATGGCTAAGAAAAAAAAAAAGCCTAGAAGAAGAAAAAAGAAGAAGAAGAAGAAGAAAAATAGAGGAGAAGATAGGGAAAGCAGAAGAACAAGGAGAATGGCTAACAAAACAAAATCCAGAAGAAGAAGGAGAAGAAAAAAAAGAAGAAGAAGAAGAAGAAGAAGAAGAAGAAGAAGAAGAAGAAGAAGAAGAAAATAGAGGTGTAGATAGGGAAAGCAGAAGAACAAGGAGAATGGCTAAGAAAAAAAAAAGCCTAGAAGAAGAAAAAAAAGAAGAAGAGAAAAAGAAGAAGGAGAAAATAGAGGAGTAGATAGGGAAAGCAGAAGAACAAGGAGAATGGCTAACAAAGAACAAGAAGAAGAAGAAGAAAAAGAAGAAAGAAGAAGAAGAAGAAGAAGAAGAAAGAAGAAGAAGAAAATAGAGGTGTAGATAGGGAAAGCAGAAGAACAAGGAGAATGGCTAAGAAAGAAAAAAGCCTAGAAGAAGCAGAAGAAGAAAGAAGAAGAAGAAGAAAATAGAGGAGTAGATAGGGAAAGCAGAAGAACAAGGAGAATGGCTAAGAAAGAAAAAAGCATAGAAGAAGAAAAAGAAGAAGAAGAAGATAAGAAGAAGAAGAAAATAGAGGAGTAGATAGGGAAAGCAGAAGAACAAGGAGAATGGCTAACAAAAAACAAATCCCAGAAGAAGAAAAAGAAGAAAGAAGAAGAAGAAGAAGAAGAAGAAAGAAGAAGAAAATAGAGGTGTAGATAGGGAAAGCAGAAGAACAAGGAGAATGGCTAAGAAAGAAAAAAGCCCAGAAGAAGGAGAAGAATAAAGAAGAAGAAGAAGAAGAAGAAGAAGAAAGAAGAAGAAGAAAATAGAGGTGTAGATAGGGAAAGCAGAAGAAGAAGTAGAATGGCTAAGAAAGAAAAAAGCCTAGAAGAAGAAAAAGTAGAAAGAAGAAGAAGAAGAAGAAGAATATGAAAGAAGAAGAAGAAAATAGAGGTGTAGATAGGGAAAGCAGAAGAACAAGGAGAATGAGGAGTAAGAAAAGAAAAAAGCCTAGAAGAACAAAGAAGAAAGAAGAAGAAGAAGAAGAGGAAAGAAGAAGAAGAAAATAGAAGTAGATAGAGAAAGAAGAAGAACATGGAGAATGGCTAAGAAAGAAAAAAGCCTAGAAGAAAAAAAAGAAAAAGAAAAAGAAGAAAGAAGAAGAAAAATAGAGGTGTAGATAGAGAAAGCAGAAGAACAAGGAGAATGGCTAAGAAAGAAAAAAGCCCAGAAGAAGAAGAAGAAGAAAGAAGAAGAAGAAGAAGAAGAAGAAGAAAGAAGAAGAAGAAGAAAATAGAGGTGTAGATAGGGAAAGCAGAAGAACAAGGAGAATGGCTAAGAAAGAAAAAAGCCTAGAAGAAGAAGAAGAAGAAAGAAGAAGAAGAAGAAAAATAGAGGAGTAGATAGGGAAAGCAGAAGAACAAGGAGAATGGCTAAGAAAGAAAAAAGCCTAGAAGAAGAAAAAGAAGAAAGAAGAAGAAAATAGAGGTGTAGATAGGGAAAGCAGAAGAACAAGGAGAATGGCTAAGAAAGAAAAAAGCCTAGAAGAAGAAGAAGAACAAAAGAAGAAGAAGAAGAAGAAGAAGAAGAAAGAAGAAGAAGAAAATAGAGGTGTAGATAGGGAAAGCAGAAGAACAAGGAGAATGGCTAAGAAAGAAAAAAGCCCAGAAGAAGAAGAAGAAGAAAGAAGAAGAAGAAGAAGAAGAAGAAGAAAGAAGAAGAAGAAAATAGAGGTGTAGATAGGGAAAGCAGAAGAACAAGGAGAATGGCTAAGAAAGAAAAAAGCCTAGAAGAAGCAGAAGAAGAAAGAAGAAGAAGAAGAAAATAGAGGAGTAGATAGGGAAAGCAGAAGAACAAGGAGAATGGCTAAGAAAGAAAAAAGCCTAGAAGAAGAAGAAGAAGAAAGAAGAAGAAGAAAATAGAGGTGTAGATAGGGAAAGCAGAAGAACAAGGAGAATGGCTAAGAAAGAAAAAAGCCTAGAAGAAGCAGAAGAAGAAAAGAAGAAGAAGAAGAAGAAGAAGAAGAAGAAAAAAGAGGGAGTAGGATAGGGAAAGCAGAAGAACAAGGAGAATGGCTAAGAAAAGAAAAAAAAAAGCAGAAGAAGAAGAAAAAAGAAGAAGAAGAAGAAGAAGAGAAGAAGAAGAAGAAAATAGAGGAGTAGAGAAGAAGAAGAGAAGAAGAAGAAGAACAAGGAGAATGGCTAACAAAGAACAAACAAGGAGAAGAAGAAAAGAAGAAAGAAGAAGAAGAAGAAGAAGAAAGAAGAAGAAGAAAATAGAGGTGTAGATAGGGAAAAGCAGAAGAACAAGGAGAATGGCGAAGAAAAAAAAGCCTAGAAGAAGCAGAAAAGAAAAGAAGAAGAAGAAGAAGAAGAAGAAGAAGAAAATAGAGGAGTAGATAGGGAAAGCAGAAGAACAAGGAGAATGGCTAAGAAAGAAAAAAGCATAGAAGAAGAAAAAGAAGAAGAAGAAGATAAGAAGAAGAAGAAAATAGAGGAGTAGATAGGGAAAGCAGAAGAACAAGGAGAATGGCTAACAAAGAACAAATCCCAGAAGAAGAAAAAGAAGAAAGAAGAAGAAGAAGAAGAAGAAAGAAGAAAAAGAAAATAGAGGTGTAGATAGGGAAAGCAGAAGAACAAGGAGAATGGCTAAGAAAGATAAAAGCCTAGAAGAAGCAGAAGAAGAAAGAAGAAGAAGAAGAAGAAGAAGAAGAAAATAGAGGAGTAGGATAGGGAAAGCAGAAGAACAAGGAGAATGGCTAAGAAAGAAAAAAGCATAGAAGAAGAAAAAGAAGAAGAAGAAGATAAGAAGAAGAAGAAAATAGAGGAGTAGATAGGGAAAGCAGAAGAACAAGGAGAATGGCTAACAAAAAACAAATCCCAGAAGAAGAAAAGAAGAAAGAAGAAAAAGAAGAAGAAGAAGAAGAAAGAAGAAGAAGAAAATAGAGGTGTAGATAGGGAAAGCAGAAGAACAAGGAGAATGGCTAAGAAAAGAAAAAAGCCTAAGAAGAGAAAGAAGAAGAAAGAAAAGAAGAAGAAGAAAATAGAGGAGTAGGATAGGAAAGCAGAAGAACAAGGAGAATGGCTAAGAAAGAAAAAAGCCTAGAAGAAGAAAAAGAAGAAGAAGAAGATAAGAAGAAGAAGAAAATAGAGGAGTAGATAGGGAAAGCAGAAGAACAAGGAGAATGGCTAACAAAGAACAAATCCCAGAAGAAGAAAAAGAAGAAAGAAGAAGAAGAAGAAGAAGAAAGAAGAAGAAGAAAATAGAGGTGTAGATAGGGAAAGCAGAAGAACAAGGAGAATGGCTAAGAAAGAAAAAAGCCTAGAAGAAGAAAAAAAAAGAAGAAAAGAAGAAGAAGAAGAAGAAGAAGAAGAAGAAGAAGAAGAAAGAAGAAAGAAAAAAATAGAAGAAGATAGGGAAAGAAGAAGAACAAGAAGAATGGATAAGAAACTAAAAAAAGCCTAGAAGAAGAAGAAGAAGAAAAGAAGAAGAAGAAGAAGAAGAAGAAGAAGAAAGAAGAAGAAGAAAATAGAGGTGTAGATAGGAAAGCAGAAGAACAAGGAGAATGGCTAAGAAAAAAAAAAGAAAAGAAGAAAAGAAGAAGAAGAAAAAGAAGAAGAAGAAGAAGAAGAAAAAATAGAGGTGTAGATAGGGAAAGAAGAAGAACAAGGAGAATGGCTAAGAAAAAAAAAAAAGCCTAGAAGAAGAAAAAAAAAGAAGAAAAGAAGAAGAAGAAGAAGAAGAAAAGAAGAAGAAGAAAATAGAGGAGTAGATAGGGAAAGCAGAAGAACAAGGAGAATGGCTAAGAAAGAAAAAAGCCTAGAAGAAAAAAAAGAAGAAGAAGAAGATAAGAAGAAGAAGAAAAATAGAGAAAGTAGAATAGGGAAAAGAAGAAGAACAAGGAGAAAATGGCTAAGAAAAGAAAAAAGAAAGAAGAATAAAAAGAAGAAGAAGAAGATAAGAAGAAGAAAAAAATAGAGAGTAGATAGGGAAAGCAGAAGAACAAGGAGAATGGCTAACAAAGAACAAATCCTAGAAGAAGAAAAAGAAGAAGAAGAAGAAGAAGAAGAAGAAAGAAGAAGAAAAAAAAAATAGAGAATGTAGATAGGGAAAGCAGAAGAAAAAAGGAGAATGGCTAAGAAGAAAAGAAAAAAGCTAAGGGAAAAAAAGAAGAAGAAGAAGAAGAAAAGCCTAGAAGAAGAAGAAGAAGAAGAAGAAGAAAAAGAAGAAGAAGAAAATAGAGGTGTAGATAGGGAAAGCAGAAGAACAAGGAGAATGGCTAAAAAGAAAAAAGCCTAGAAGAAGAAGAAGAAAGAAGAAGAAGAAGAAGAAGAAAAAAGAGAGGAGTAGATAGGGAAAGCAGAAGAACAAGGAGAATGGCTAAGAAAGAAAAAGCATAGAAGAAGAAAAGAAGAAGAAGAAGAAGAAGAAGAAGAAGAAAATAGAGGAGTAGATAGGGAAAGCAGAAGAACAAGGAGAATGGCTAAGAAAGAAAAAAGCCTAGAAGAAGAAAAAGAAGAAGAAGAAGAAGATGAAGAAAATAGAGGAGTAGATAGGGAAAGCAGAAGAACAAGGAGAATGGCTAAGAAAGAAAAAAGCCTAGAAGAAGAAGAAAAAAGAAGAAGAAGAAGAAGAAGATGAAGAAAATAGAGGAGTAGATAGGGAAAGCAGAAGAACAAGGAGAATGGCTAACAATGAACAAAAAAGAAGAAGAAGAAAAAAGAAGAAAGAAGAAGAAGAAGAAGAAAAGAAAAAGAAGAAGAAAATAGAGAAAAGAAGATAGGAAAAGATAGAAGAACAAGGAGAATGAACTAAGAAAGAAAAAAGGAGGAAGAAGAAGAAGAAGAAAAGAAGAAGAAGAAGAAGAAGAAGAAGAAAATAGAGGAGTAGATAGGGAAAGCAGAAGAACAAGGAGAATGGCTAAGAAAAGAAAAAGCCTAGAAGAAGAAAAAGAAGAAGAAGAAGAAGATGAAGAAAAATAGAGGAGTAGATAGGGAAAAAAAGAAGAACAAGGAGAATGGCTAAGAAAGAAAAAGCCTAGAAGAAGAAAAAGAAGAAGAAGAAGAAGATGAAGAAAATAGAGGAGTAGATAGGGAAAGCAGAAGAACAAGGAGAATGGCTAACAATGAACAAATCCCAGAAGAAGAAAAAGAAGAAAGAAGAAGAAGAAGAAGAAGAAGAAAGAAGAAGAAAATAGAGGTGTAGATAGGGAAAGCAGAAGAACAAGGAGAATGGCTAAGAAAGAAAAAAGCCTAGAAGAAGAAAAAGAAGAAGAAGAAGATAAGAAGAAGGAGAAAATAGAGGAGTAGATAGGGAAAAGCAGAAGAACAAGGAGAATGGCTAACAAAAGAACAAAAGGGAAGAAGAAGAAAAAAAGAAGAAAGAAGAAGAAGAAGAAGAAGAAGAAAGAAGAAGAAGAAAATAGAGGTAGATAGGGAAAGCAGAAGAACAAGGAGAAAGAAAGAAAAGAAAAGAAAAAAAGAAGAAGAAGAAGAAGAAGAAGAAGAAAGAAGGGAAAGAAGAAGAAGAAGAAGAAGAAGAAGAAAGAAGAAGAAGAAGAAAAAATAGAGGAGTATGGGATAGGGAAAGCAGAAGAACAAGGAGAATGGAAAATAAAGAAAAAATGAAAAAGGAAGGAAGAAGAAGAAAGAAAGAAAAAAGAAAAAGAAGAAGAAAAAGAAGAAGAAGAAGATAAGAAGAAGAAGAAAATAGAAGAGGTGTAGATAGGGAAAGCAGAAGAACAAGGAGAATGGCTAACAAAAGAACAAATCCCAGAAGAAGAAAAAGAAGAAAGAAGAAGAAGAAGAAGAAGAAGAAACAAGAAGAAGAATATAGAGGTGTAGATAGGGAAAGCAGAAGAACAAGGAGAATGGCGAAGAAAGAAAAAAGCCTAGAAGAAGCAGAAGAAGAAAGAAGAAGAAGAAGAAGAAGAAGAAGAAGAAGAAGAAAATAGAGGAGTAGATAGGGAAAGCAGAAGAACAAGGAGAATGGCTAAGAAAGAAAAAAGCCTAGAAGAAGAAGAAGAAGAAAAAGAAGAAGAAGAAGAAGAAGAAGAAGAAGAAGAAGAAGAAGAAGAAGAAGAAAATAGAGGAGTAGATAGGGAAAGCAGAAGAACAAGGAGAATGGCTAACAAAGAACAAATCCCAGAAGAAGAAAAAGAAGAAAGAAGAAGAAGAAGAAGAAGAAAGAAGAAGAAGAAAATAGAGGTGTAGATAGGGAAAGCAGAAGAAGAAGGAGAATGGCTGAGAAAGAAAAGAGCCTAGAAAAGAAAAAGAAGAAGAAAAGCAATACGAACTAAAAGAAAAGGAACAAACAAGAAAAAATCGGATAAGTGGAAGAACAATGGGAAAAGGAAGAAGAAGGAATAAATTTAGAAGAAAAATAAGGAGAAGAAAAAAAGAATGATTATTTTTCATCTTAAAACATCCTTAAAAACTGATATTAAGTAATTATCAATTCTTTCTCATCAAGTAGGTCCCATTAAGGTCGTTTTTAAAAGACAGGAAGCCCCCCCCCCCCGATTAATGAAGACCTTCCTCGGGGCTTACCCTTCAGTCGTACCCTCTTCATGCTCTACATCAATAATCTGCCTAAGAAAATACACCGGTCTTTACTGAATATACCTGCCGTAACAGCAAAATTGTTCAAATCGTGTAACACCAAAATTGTCCGATTGTTAGATTAACCTTTAAACCACTGTATCTTAGAAATGATTAAAGATATCTTACTGTAATTCTCCGAGGTGTTTATAACACTACTGGGCTCTACTTTGCACAATAAGAATGTATTTACCTCTAGATTGAAATGATGATCCCTCATCCTGTTGTGATCTCCTGATCCAGTTTACCCTCTACTGTTCCCTCCTTTTTAATAAACTTATTCGCTATTCTCTTAATGGTTCTTGAATTGACTTTAAAGATGGAAGCCAGAGTATGAATGTTGGTATAATTTCTGAAGGTCTGAATGATATTATTTACATCTTTGTCCACATATGTATTACAACGTTTCGGCCGTTGTAAGCTCCGGGTTCTTCAGGTGGTTGGAATGTCGAACTGAACCCTTTATTTCGCTCACTGGGGCAGACTGCTCTAGTTCCACGTGTTTAATGGATGCCAGTTATCAGTTATTTCCTGTTAATTTCCCTCTGAAAGTTCTCCATTGCCTTAACTGGGTATTGAACTCACACTCTTTGGGTCCTGACTTTAGATCTAAATAACGCCTTTATCGACTGTGTCACGTGTCCTTGAAGACATCTGTGTATGAATTTCAGGGTATTTTAAACCTAATGTCTTAGCAATCATTTTTACCAGTGCTCATATTGCAACTTTTGTTGCTATCATTGCTTTTCTCTGGCACTCCTTATTACTGGTTCCCATATTGTATTCATTTCTATGCTTAGTTGGCTCAGGAGATTTTTGTGGCCTAACATATGTGCTGATACCTTAAGTTTACGAATTTTAACAATGATGTTCTTTCTCTATGATCTCAACCTGATCCCACAGAGGGCGGTGATCTCCCTTGTCTCTCCATATGTGGTCAGCCACGCCTGATTTTTCCACTTCTCCTCGTGTTATAGTTTCTGGTGTTCTTGAAGCCTTACCTTAAGGGGGCGGCCTGTCTCCCCTTTATGTTTCTTTCCGTAGCTGCACGGGATAGCGTACACACAGTCTTTAGTCATGTTCTCCTCTATGGGGGGTCTTACTCGGGAGAGATATCTGCGAAGTGTCGTCAAGCTTTTGAAGGTTGTCCTGATGTTATATGAACCGCAGATCCTTTGTATTTTCTCTGATAACCCCTTCACATAAGGCAGGTAGACTGTTTTCTGAGAGTTGTCATACTCTTATTATCAGAGAAAATACAAAGGATCTGCGGTCCAAAGATTGTGAGTTCAATACCCGGTTAAGGCTGTGGAGAACTTGTAGAGACTCCTACAACAAAAAAAAAAAAAAAAAAAATTCTCAAATTACCATATTAGTAAAAAAACGCATTCTTAAATTTAAAAAAAATTCAACCTTAGCGCTGCGACTGAACGCTCCATAATTTTTGATCAGTTGGTAATAAGACATTTCTAACAAAAACATTTCGATTCGCCTTTAATTTTTCGTGTCCGCTATTACCTGGATCTTCTAAAAAAAAAATCCATGCCTGAGGATGGCTGAATATACAGCCGAAAGTACTAGCAGAATAAAAAAGACTTTATACAACTTGAAGTTATTTAAAACAAGGATCATAAAATTCATCAAGTGGTTCGTAGGTTAATGTAACTTTAATAAATTTGTTTGCGAAGATGTTTTTCGCCATTTATATCATTAACTTTACTAATCTACTTTTTGTATGAATGATTCATGTAATATAAATTGAACTGCAGCACGCATTAGATTTAAAAGAACTGATCCAACATGCAAATTTTCGTGATAACAACTGAGACATTACTCTATATATTGAACAATTTAATTCATGCCACAATGACCGAAAAACTCCTACAACAAAAAAAAAATTCTTAAATTACCATATTAGCAAAAAACGCACTCTCTTAAATTTAAAAAAAAAATCAACCTTAGCGTTGCAACTGCAGGCTCCATAAGTTTTTATCCGTTAATAATAACACATTTCTAACAAAAACATTTCCATTCGCATTTAATTTTTCGTGTCCGCTATTACCTGGATCTACTAAAAAAAAATAATTTCCATGCCTGAGGATGGTTGAATGTACAGCCGAAAGTACTAGCAGAATAAAAAGGACCTTATACAACTTGAAGTTATTTAAAACAAGGATCATAACATTCATCGAGAGGTTCGTAGGTTAATGTAAATTTAATAAATTTGTTTGCGAAGATGTTTTTCGCCATTTATATCATTAACTTTACTAATCTACTTCTTTTTGTATGAATGATTCAAAAGTCTTGGGCTTATTTTGACATTGAATATCTCGAAAACTATTAAGGATATAAAAAAAAAAAAAACTATTAAGGATATAAAAATGCGCCTGATATATTCTCACGTTTAATCTCACGTTTTACATTGGTCACACATTACACATCAAAGTCACAATGAGCTGGTTTATCAGTGTCCTGCAGCTGTTGGGTTAACTGTAGCTTGTAAGGTGTCATGTGCAGTCGTCTTTTTAAGACACGTCAAAACAGTTGTTGTAGGAAGGTGAAGTCCTTACTGGTTCTTCTCTTCTGATCGATTTACGGGGGCTCCGCTCGTAGGCAGTTCGAACTCGCTCAACCGTATCGTCTGAAGTTGAGGGTCGTCCTGTTCTCTTAGCTTGGAACAAACAACCAACCTTCATGAATTTACCATGTCAGCTCAATATGGATTTTCTTTCTTGTGCATCTTTTCGGGATTTTGTGCGAATTGCACGTTGAAAAAGTGTTCATGATTCAGTTTTTGCAAATTCAAGGACGCAAAACGCCCTTTCTGGTTGAGTGAACGCCATTACTGGATCTGAAAAAAATATGAAAAAATCATTAGCATTACAAAAAACTTAATGAATTTAGCTTTAAAGCTAAATTCATTAAGTTTTTTGTAATGCTAATGATTGTAATGGTAATGGTACCAGTTTCATCTTACTACCATTCATAGTTCAGCAGATATGAGGCCTTGAAATGTGCCCAAGACTTCTGGAAAACCCTATATATATATATTTATAAGCAGTAAAATTCGACCATGCCTACCAAAAGCTCCTTTGTGGCCGATCGGTAAGGCACGTCAGCGTAAATGACGGTTCCGTATAGGATGCAGGTTCGAATCCTGTCAAAGAACGAATATTTTCTATGAAAATTTCTCGGACATTCAGGCCGGTAAATGTTATTTAATACTGTTTATTATAAACAGAGCATTTACTTAAATACTTGTATCTATAAAAAAGAACGTTAAACATTAAAAAAAAAATGTCTTTAATAAATAAATTGTCGGACTTTGTCCATTTCTTAATATATATATATATATATATATCCGGTATCCCATTTTCTACCATGGTAACCGTTTCTATAGTAGAGTTGTTTTATTGGATTTCGAATACGCAACTGGAGCTAGCAGATCTGGACGCTAGAAGTCCCGACGAGAAAAAAAAAGTGCTTTCCTTCAATAGCTGAATACAAGTCTTGCTCTGTCAGGCTGGTCTCCGTGACCAAATTGATAGAGACACTTCTCACAAAGGGATTCAGAGTTTCTTACAACTAGACTCGTAGCTACCTACAGAATCCAGTCTTCCCTGCTATTTTACTCATAGGTGGGGGAGAAGAGATAGATTCATATCTTTCCCAAGGCTAGTAGCACGTAAGTGAATGTAATGAACTCGATTGGAATTTGGACTACACACACACACACACACATATATATATATATATATATATTTGTGTGTGTGCGTGCGTTTGTATGTTTGCGTGTATTTAATATATTTTCTGTTTATAGGTCATTTTTCATAAGATCGTTGGAGGTGTGTTGTTTATAAACAGTAATTCGGACTTTGCTAGCCAGACATTTCTCTGTGGCTGAATATATGACGTGTTCTCGTAATGGTTGAAAATTCGTTTCCTGCTGGAGACTGCATGTTTTCTACGAAATTTCTCGAACCTTCCCGGTAAATGTAATTAATAGTGTTTAATTGAAAGCAGGGCATTTACTTGTGTGTAGCAGTCGAGGAGCAGTGTGCAAAATTTTGACGTGAGATGCACACAAGTCAAGATCCCATTTATGTCCAAACACAACAAGCTAACCCGCTGAAAACTCCAAAGAGACCGCTCCAAAGAACAACGATATTAATGAATGGCGAGTCATAAAGGGTGTTTCATTAAGACGGATTATATATAAGGATGTTTCATTAAGACGGTTCAAAGTCAGCATCCACATTAAGTACTAAATTCTCTTTCTTGTATCACCTGTAAGTACTATAAAGCACGCACACACGTACTTGCTGTTTCACACAAACGATGGCCCACCCTAACAAATTCAAATTATATCTGTTCTTGAAAAGAAAAAAAAAAGAAACATATAACAATATTTCAGTTTCTTACATACGTACATAAATTATATTTATTTATTTTTCTTAATTGGCCCTAAAAAGGAAATAAAATAGAGTTAAGTTCGTAAAAGAAATATTCAACATGACTAATGGTAATTGTAACTCATGCCTGTTCCTCATAATTCTTATTTAACTAAAGTTTTTCTTTTTTTTTCTTTTCAAAAGCAAATATAACTTGAATTTGAGCAGGTCCGTCATTGTTATTTTGGCACACTTCCCTCAATTGTTGCACAGAAAAAATGTATTGCTAGAAATAATTTTTTTTCAAAAATTTATTGTTGGTCATATTTTTCAAGAATTTTTTTAATATATATATATATATATATATATATATATATATATATATATATATATATATATATATATACATGAATTATTCACACAAAACTAATGCAAAGGTTAATGCTTTAAATGGGCGAGACATCCATCATGGCAAACAATTCAAATAGTATACAAAACCTCCAGATCCGTTATGAATGAATTGATCCTTGTTTATATAAATTTCTGCCGTATTAGTTGTTATTTTTACTACAAGCTTTCGTCTGTTCCTACAGACATCTTCAGGTATAGAATAGATGTTGTTCTTGGTTTTTTCTCTTAGTAATAAGAGGACAACGAAAATATGTGTTGTTGTATCCGAAAATGCTATTGAAAATGAGTTATTGGTTTTGGAACGCGCCAAAGCAACGCTGAGTTTGATTTTAAATTTTAAAGTGTTTGCGTTTATACCAAATATGGTGTTGAACAAATTTTTTTACTGGTAAATTTTTCTGTCAAAGTGGCATGAACTATATTGTTCAATAATTAATAATACGGCAGAAATTTATATAAACAAGGATCAATTCATTCATAACGGATCTGGAGGTTTTTGTATACTATTTGAATTGTTTGCCATGATGGATGTCTCGCCCATTTAAAGCATTAACCTTTGCATTAGTTTTGTGTGAATAATTCATGTATTTGTAAATTGATTGCACGTTTGTCGTAATATATATATATATATATATATATATATATATATATATATATATATAATTATTTATTCGAAAATTATAAGATAAATATTTTATAAAATCACTACAAAAATAGCCATTTTGTTTCAACACTTTTGGTGTCTTATCAAGTGATGGTGTTGAATGTAGAATAAAGGGTTTTAAAAGGTTCAAATGAATCAAACACCCCTCTCTAGGGGAAACGTTGTTACATAAGCTGGAATGACCAATCAAAATACAAGTATATGAGAATTCAAAAAATTTGACAAGGAACTTTGTTTATAATAATTATTTAATGTTTTAATGTTAGGGTCAGACTAAACTAGAATTCATTCTAATTAATATTAAATTATACTATGAAATTAGAAATTAAAAATTACCAATTTTAAATTTAATCTATATTAAGTTTAAAATCATAAAATTATTTAAAGACCCTGAGGAAAAAAATACTTGTTTTTCAATTTATTTTTATTAAAATTAAGTTGCAATAAACATTAAGATCTAATGTTGCTTTGAACTCGGGACAACATTCGGAGTAAAGTGATTTTATAACATATTTATGCTATAATTTTCGAATAAATAATTATATTTGCTCTACTCTGTACTGAGCACTCTTTTAAGAATAGTATTTGTTTGTTATTGGAATTTATTCCGTATACACTAATCCTATACTTGGTCATATATATATATATATATATATATATATATATATATATATATATATATATATTTTAAGATATTTTTATGTTTATACATTCTTTTTATAGATAGAAATATTTAAGTAAATGCTCTGTTTTATAATAAACATTATTAATAACATTTACCGGCCTGAATGTCCGAGAAATTTTCACAAAAAATATTCGTCCTCCGACAGGATTCGAACATGTATCCTATACGGAATCGTCATTTAGCTAGACGTGCCTTTTAAACTGATTTGGCCACAGAGGAGCGTTCGTGTATATATATATATATATATATATATATATATATATATATATATATATATATATATATATATATATATATATATATATATGTGTGTGTGTGTGTGTGTGTGTGTAATGCTGATAATCTTTCTTTCTTTCTTTCTTTTCTTTTTCTTTATTAGTCTGTTCACACTTTTATTTGTCCTCTTTTTCGAAGATTTTCTTTCTTAACCTTTTATTTCCGTCGATGATTTTATTCCCCAATTTCTTTCTTTCTTTCTTTCTTCCTTCACCGAATAAATCTAACCAAACAATGGTAATGATGATAAGACGAAAGCCAAAAATGAAATAATCATTCGCTTTTCTCTTTCATTGTTATTTTAATCTGAGTCTCGTCAACCAGAACACACCTGGCCTCTGTTGCACTTTGAGGTTGAAACGATTTCGCAGGTGTGAATTCTCTTCATCTCACCGCCCCACCGCGCCACCTAATTAGTGTATCTGTTTAAATATGCTGTACAACTGCTATTCTACAGATCCAGTTTAGTTGCAAATTGCGTGGGCGAAGATACCAGACCAGAGGTCTGCCGGTCGGTAATGGCGCGAAGTTGACTCGCAGCCATTACTTTCAGCGTCTGAGTCGGAAACAAGTATGGCGGTTTCGAAAATGGCGCTGATAAAGGGGTTTTCTAAAAACAGAATCAGGGAGTCGCCATGCAGAAAGGCTACAATCTCAATATCTACAATATATCTGTATCCAATACTTAGCACTTCCTTCATAATTATAAGATATTTTAAACACACACACACACACACACACACACACACACACACACACACACACACACGCACACACACACATATATATATATGTATGTGTGTGTGCGTGTGTGTATAATATGTATATATATACTTTGGTAACAGCAAAATTGCCGAAATCGTGTAACAGCAAAATTATCGAAATGTTAGATTAAGCTCTCAACCGTTATATCTTAGAAGTGATTAAAGATATCTTACTGGAATTCTCCGAGATTTTTATAACACTATTGGACTCTACTTTGAGCAATAAGAATGTATACACTCCAAGCTTAACTGAAGAATCGTGATGAAACCGATCATAAAAAAAAATGAAATGTTCATCATTAATTAATCATCGCTAAGGATCGGAAGCTTACGGAGTATTGAAATAAAATTGAAACATATATATATATATATTATTCCCGGATCATTTTCAAATTTATTCAGGATGATCTTAGCCCTCTTTAACGTTCTTTCTGTCCTGGAGTAACAATGTGCCTCACACGTTTCACGTACGATTTCATTTTCAAGTCTTTTTTCACTGCTTTTTGAACTGTCATAGCTGAAACTCATCTCTCGTGTGCCAAACGTCTTATGGATTGAGTTGGATCTTTTCTAATTGATCTCTTTAGCTCTAAGTTGAAATGATGATCCATCTTTCCATTGTGGCCCCCTGATTCAGTTTTTCTCTCTTTTGTTCCTCTTTTTCTTTAAATGAAAAGTGATAAAAAAGAGGCACTGTTTCTGTGGATCTGTTGAAAAGCTGAAGATTGTAGTGATCTGGGAAGCATCCTCTTGGGAGTCGGTTCCATGAAACGTCACCCCAATGACCCCGATTCACCCTATGCTGAATGGTTAGCTGTAGCTAAATTTTCATACATGCTCTACCTCTACTTTACTCTACTGACCGGTACGTTACTGTTTACATGTATGATCCAAGACAAAATCCAATACCACAAAATAATCAGTTCAAATCAAAAGCTGAAAACAATTGCTATTTTTCCTACTCACAAATTTCCCGACAATTTATTAGAAAATTTCTGACTGGGGGACAAAACTGGGGGGTCATAAATTATTTCTAGGGGGTCATATGCCAGCCAGCGAAACCCTGTGTCTCCACCACTGTTTTCAGACTATTTTTGGCACCTTAGCCTGGTTGAAAAAATTTGTTGGGGGTGACATTGTGTCACCCCTCCTGTGCTGGCACCCGGGGTGGTCCACCCCCCCTAGCTACGCCACTGAGTGTTTATGTTGGGCATTATAAAATACTCTTTAAATTTCGTTCATTTTAACAAAAAGTTAAAATTCGGACAGAACTTATGGATGACCTGATATATATATATATATATATATATATATATATATATATATATATATATATATATAATATTTGAAAAATATAAAATAGGAAGGAACTGGTTAGATAAATAATCCAAAGTCCCTTAGTATTTTAGTTATTATTTTTAAAAAATAGTGCTCGATACAAAAGTTGAGCATAAATATAATTATTTATTTAAAAATATGATTCCAAATCGCGACATAAGAGGTCTCATGTTTCAAAACAAGAGCCGAAAACTTCAATATAATTATTTGAATTAAATTGAGTTAAAGTAAGCTCTGTTCCATCTTCAAGCGAATTTTTTTTTGGAATCCAAAAAGCCTCATATATATATCTACAAGGACGCGGAGACGCTTTCGGACTGTAACGTGAGAACTGTGCAGCTCCAACCCATATATATCAGCAGTACACCATTTTCGGCCTAAACTAGCTCTTGTAAATGTAGAGAATATAGCAGGAGGGGTCAGGTACTTATTGACTCAGTACAGAGAACCGACCATTTTTTTCCAGCATCTTGTGTCGAGTTGAGGTCTGAACTGAGTTTAAGTCCTAATAAGGACCTAAGTCACGGGGCTTACTATAGGGAACCCCCGTTCATCGCGTTCGCCAAAATTTATTGGTCCGATCGGTGATGATGAGGCGAGCCGAGTTTGGTCTTCAAGGCATGGAACGTGATCAGCCATTTTTATCCCCACTGATCTGTTAGAGCTCAATCAGAGGAGAGATCAGCTGCTAAGCTCTGGTCATCGAGAATTTTGGAAGTACATGCATATACGGTTGTACCATCAGCATAAATTTCACTTCGGAAAATTCATTTACGTAAAGTAAAAAGAGGGTTGGATCGAGAGGCAAACCTTGGGGTACGTCGCCATTGACCGTCAACAACTGCTTTCAGTGACGTACAATTTAGAAAGGACTTTATGACTGAGAAACTCTTCCAGCTTCCAATATACTGAGATAGATAGATACTAGGTAGATATTAATATACTGAGATAGATAGATAGATAGATAGATAGATAGATAGATAGATATTAATATACTTAGATAGAAAGATAGATAGATTTTAATATACTGAGATAGATATTAATATACTTAGATAGATAGATAGATAGATAAATAGATAGATATAAATATACTGAAACAGACAGACAGATAGATAGATAGATATTAATATACTGAGATAGATATATAGATAGATATTAATATACTGAGATAGATAGATAAATAGATAAATAGATAAATTAATATACTTAGATAGATAGGTAGGTAGATATTAATATACTGAGACAGACAGACAGATAGATAGATAGATAGATATTAATATACTGAGATAGATAGATATTAATATACTTAGAAAGATAGATAGATTTTAATATACTGAGATAGATATTAATATACTGAGATAGATAGATGGATAGATAGATAGATAGATAGATAGATAGATAGATAGATAGATAGATAGATAGATAGATATTAATATACTGTGATAGATAAATAGATAAATTAATATACTTAGATAGATAGATAGATAGATAGATAGATAGATAGATAGATAGATAGATAGGTAGGTAGATATTAATATACTGAGACAGATATATCGATAGGTAGATATTAATATACTGAGACAGACGGACAGGCAGATAGATAGATAGATAGATAGATAGATAGATAGATAGATAGATAGATAGATAGACAGATAGATAAATAAATATTAATATACTTTGATAGATAGATTGATAGATATCAATATACTTAGATAGATAGATAGATCCGAAAATGTCTGTTGCCATCAAACAATATTTTAGAAACTAAACACTTTGACTGTTCCAATTGCATCTTAATCCTCGTCGAGACAAAACCAAATTTAATAAACAGGTACACATCTTTTTAAAATATCCTGGTAAAATACAAAACTAGCTGTATTTGTTCAGCTTGTGGCACAGAGTCAACAATTGTGGGTGTCAGTTAAGGAAACAATGCATAAACACGTGTTTCTTGGATGTGGTTTGTGTGAATCTATTTAACATTTTAAATATATCTCTTGTACATATACGAACACACCTTTTTTTGTCGTATCGATTGACACACTTACCTAATTACACTGGTTACGTACCAATGAGACCTACCTACTTTTGTTCATAAATTGATATGCTGACTGAAGCAAGTATCTCTTTTATGGGCGAAAACTGTTAACTAGTTTTTGGGTGTAGGATCGTTCTACAAAAAAGGCAATTTCATTAAATCTGAGTTTGTTTATTTCTCATTATTATTATTATTATTATTATTATTATTATTATTATTATTATTTCCTTTGATTTCTGGCGTGTACACATTTCTTTCCGGGTCCCGCCCAGGGACCTAATGTTAGAAATGGCATCATGACACTTTCCAAAAAACAAAAAAAAACAAACAAAAAAAACAACAAAAAAAACAAACAAAAAAACAAACGTATTTAACATAGACAAAGCCCTTCGTAAGTTGTGAGCTGTACTCGTTAGAACAATTTTTTGTATTTCTTTAAGGCATGGGCTTCCAGGAATCCTTTCAATTAGTCTACTGGAATCTTTTCCAATCAATCCGAGGGCTCCAACTACGACAGGGATTATTGATGTTCCCATTTGCTAATTTTTGAGATTTTGATTTTAAGGTCCTTGTATTTTGATAGCTTTTTGAAGATCTTCAAAGATACATTGCAGTCTGCAGGGACTGCCATATCAATAAGGAGGCAAATCTTTTGTTTGCGGTCTCTAATAACGATGTCTGGGCGGTTGGCTTTGATTGTTCTGGATGTGTGTATTGTGTAGTCCCACTTCAAGATCCTTGTATTTTGATATTTCAAAGATACGTTACAGTTATTATTATTATTAATATTATTTTTATTTTCTTAGATTTCTGGCGTGTACACATTTCTTTCCGTGTCCCGCCCATGGACCTAATGTTAGAAATGGCATCATGACACTTTCCACTGAAAAAAATTACATAGATAAAGCCCTTCGTAAGGTGTGGGCTGTACTTATCAGAACAATTTTTTGTGTCTCCTTGAGGCATGGACTTCCAGGAATCCCTTCAATTAGTCTACTGGAATCTTTTCCAACCAGTCCTAAGGCTCCAACTACAACAGGGATTGTTGATGTTCCCATATGACACATTTTTGAGATTTCTATTTCAAGGTCCTTGTGTTTTGACAGCTTTTTGAATATCTTCAAAGATACATTGCAGTCAGTAGGGACTGCCATATCAATAAGGAGGCACTTTTTTTTGTTTGTGGTCTCTAATAACAATATCTGGGCGGTTGGCTTTGAATGTTCTGTCAGTGTGTATTGTGTAGTCCCATAGAATTGTAACAGCTCCTATCTCCGTAACCGGGTCTGGGTGGTGTTCATACCATTTTCTTTCAGTTTCCTTCAGTTGTAGATTTTCCAATGCAGATATTGGCCCACTCTGTCATGCTTGGTATTATATTCAGTGAGTGCCAATATCGTGCAACCTGATACAAGATGATCTATCGTTTCTGGATATTTATCACAGAATCTGCATTTTGGGCTAACACAATATTATTATTATTATTATTATTATTATTATTATTATTATTATTCCCTTTGATTTCTGGTGTGTTCTCATTTCTTTCCGGGTCCCGCCCAGAGACCTAAGGTTAGAAATGGCATCATGACACTTTCCATGAGCCTATTGGAATCTTTTCCAATCAATCCAAGGGATCCAGCTACAGGAGGAATTGGTGATCTTCTCATGTGCTACATTTTTGAGATTTCGATTTCAAGGTCCTTGTATTTTAATACAGCTTAACCCGGATATAAGAGACCCGGATATAAGAGAAACCCGGATATAAGAGAGATTTTCTCTGGTCCCAAATTAGAGCCTGTGTTAATGTATATAAAATAGACCAAACACGGATATAAGAGAAACCCGGATATAAGAGACTTCGTCTCCGGTCCCGACAACTCTCTTATATCCGGGTTACACTGTAGCTTTTTGAAGATCTTCAATGATACATTGCAGTCCGCGGGGACTTGCATATCAATAAGGAGACACATTTATTTGTTTGCGGTCTCTAAGAATAATGTTTGGGCGATTATTATTATTATTATTATTAGATACTTAAGAAAAGAGCGCAATATAAAATTGATATTTATAGCATAAAAATACAATTATGGCACAAGGCCGAAAAAAGGGGAGGGATTGAGGCTGGTCTTCAAAAACTATCTTATACCTTGCTAATCCGATTCACGACCCATTCACTCATTACAATTTGCCCATTCACCACAAAAACTCGTCCATCACCAATCAATCCTCCATACACCATAATACAACATCCTCTCAAGGGGAACCTACGAAAGGCGCCCCATGCCATAAAAAAATGGTTGTATAATGTATTGATTAATTCCTCTTAGTAACTAACCAAGTAACAAAACATTCCGTGATAAGGAAGATCTCCATCTAATTAAGTAGGTTTTGGTTTCATGTCTTCACGTTTTCTCGCGTTCATTACCAGGATAACCGTTTTTTTTTCATTACAAGACAAGAAGCAAAATAAAACTGAAGAAAAACGTGGACGACCAAAGACAATAAGCAATTCAAAAACAAATAAAAACGGAAAGAAAAATGAAATCTAAAACTGTGGTGGGGTAGGGGGGTTTGTAAAAATACACAAAATGAAATAAACAAAAAGGAAAAAAACGAAATGTATACGAACAAAATAAAAAGGCAAAGAAAAACTGAAAAATCCCCAAAAGTTTTTAGCAAAATAAAAAATAAAATGAAACACTTATCAGACCAAGTACCAAACGCTGGTCCAAAGTCAGAAATTGCTCAGAAAAAAAATCCAAACGATGACCGGAAAGTTGTATCCGCAAATTAAATGACTGGAATGTCATGCATACTTACGAAAATGTATTTCTTTATGTGTCTGCTAAAATGAAAGAAATGTGGATTTGTGAGCATACTTTTTTTTTTTTTTAAGTATTACGCCCCGAGCATGGCGTGAAGCCACTAGGATGCAGGGGGTTGTGGAAGATTTGGAGCAAGATCAGATAGGAGTGACAGAAGAAAGGATGAGGAGAAGGATAGTGGGTAGATCAAGGTAACTGGAGATGTCGATTGACATTACATTTGAATAGTTGGAGATTATAGCTCTCAGGGAAACAGTAATTGGGAAGGGTGTTCCACAGACGAGAGCTGCGAGGTATGAAGTAGAAGAGACGGCTACATTTAAAAATTTCTATAGTGTAAGGGTGTGAGCGCGATACCAGCCTCGTAGGGCGCTTGAATTCATGAAGTTTGGGAACCAGTGAAAGCAGCTCATCGAAGCAATTACCATGAAAGTATTTGTAGAAAAGACAGAGAGAGGCGACGGTGCGTCTGTGAGAGAGTGACTGTAGACGAGACGCCAGATCAGGGCCAATTATATTACATATCCGTCTTTGGATCTTGTCAAGAACTCCGAGGGAAGCAGAAGGTGCCCCAGACCATATATGGCAGCAATACTCCATGCAAGGGCGAATGGTTGATTTGTATATTTGAAGTATCGATTCAGGGGAGAAAAATTTCCTGGCGCGGCACAGAGATCCAACTTTCCTCGCGGTGGAAGAAGCAATTGACTCAATGTATTTGTTAAATAATAATTAAAATTGAGACATACAAAATGGCGTCTGAATAATTCGTTCTTTATCCTTACGAAAAATTCTTTTATACAAAGACTTAATTTACTGTAGATTTATATATTTCTAAATGTTTTTTAAAATATGACTTGAAGAACAGAAACATAATATCGAAATATTGTTTAACATTGTCAGTGTTTTTTCTTTTCCTTTCCTTTTCGCTCTTCGCTTAACTGTTGAAAAATATTGGAAAAATATTATTATTATTACATTTATTATCAATTAATTTGTCTCGATTTTGTCTATATATCTATCTTATTTTGTTTATATCTATCTTATTTCTAATGCGTTTAGTATGTTGTTTTGTAAACAAAAGCGAAAAAAAAGAATCTATATCTCGATGCGTTCGTGCGCATGCGTAGTCGCATCAGCGTAGACAAACTTCGTCCGACGAAGTCCTCAAGAACGAAACACGCGACGGGAAAAATTAAAACTCTTAAAGGGAAGAAGTTTTATAAAATTAAACCCGGAAGCTAACCTTATGACATTAATTTGAGGTTATACGAATAATGAAATATTAATTTAAAATTAAAAAAGGAATAAAAAGGCAATGAAGATTGCGTTTAATCATGTAACACACACACACACAAACACACACACACACATATATGGTAAAAATATAGACATACAGTTCGCTATATTTATGGGTAAAAGTGCTCAATATCAGCGTATGTAAATATAAAAATGGACACTGAGGTCAACACTGAAGCCGACAGTCCCTTTCATGCATAGCTCAATATTCAGGCCATCTTCTTTGTTGACCTCAGTGTCCATATTATATATATATATATATATATATATATATATATATATATATATATACACACACATATATACACACACACACACACACATATATATATATATATACACACACACATATATATATATATATATATATATATATATATCACAATTGCATATATATATATATATATGGGTATGTGTGTGCACGTATGTATGTATATATTGCTGCAATTGTGATTAGGCACCAGATGCGTTGGGTTGGTCATCTTGTTCGGCTTGATGATTCCAGACTTTCAAAACAACTTTTTTATGGCGAAATTCTTTCTGACAAGAGACCATAGCACAAGCCAAAAAAAGCGGTCTCGAGATAGTGTCATGTAGAGTTTGGTGTATTTTGGTGTTCATGTTGATGATTGGGAGTCCCTAGCATCTGATCGTGGCCAGTGGAAGGATGTCATTTTTCAGGGTGAATCAGCCAGAGCAGACCGGGCAAAGCTCAAGAGAGTATGCAGAAAACGGGAGAATCTGCTGACAAATCGTGGAGATGTGTGGGCCTGTGAGGTTTGTGACCGGACCTTGCAATCCAACTGCATTTGCTGTCCTTACAATTCCACACATTGATTCCCATTGAATCTATCTAGCTATCTATCTACTGTAGTGTGTTCATATCTATCTATCTATCTATCTATCTATCTATCTATCTATCTATCTATCGTAGTCTGTTCATATCTATCTATCGTAGTCTGTTCATATCTATCTATCTATCTATCTATCTATCTATCTATCTATCTATCTATCTATCTCAGTCTGTTCGTATCTATCTATCTCAGTCTATCTATCTATCTATCTATCTATCTATCTATCTATCTATCGTAGTCATATCATATCTATCTATCTATCTATCTATCTATCTATCTATCTATCTATCTATCTATCTTAGTCTGTTCATATCTATCTATCTATCTATCTATCTATCTATCTATCTATCTACACCAATAAATGCAATTTAGTCCAACTTTACACATCTAGGCAATGATGTATCTTGTAGTATTTTCTCTTTACGTAAAACATTAATTCATGGTTGCGCGTCTATATGCCCGTTATCTCAAGCAACGCCATGAGTGCCAAATCTGCCCCAAGATGTACAAGTCGTTGGCAGGACTGAAAAGACATCAACGGGCTCACGGACGCTCAATCAGTGGAAGAATGGCAATCGTCTGACAAGACGTCGCAATCAACAACAACATGTGTGTATATCCTTTATCGATTAAATGCCGACTTCGATGTCATTTCCGTTTTACAGGCTGTACGTTTTATAGGCTGTACATTTTATAGAATGTACGTTTTATAGGATGTACGTTTACTTGCAAATGCTTACGATTTATAAACCTAAATATTATTGTTAATTATTAATATTGTTAAATATTATTAGAATTATTGTTAAAATTCTGACACTGACATACTACTATGGCTGACGAAACAGTGTGCAGACATGTCCATGGAAACGAATATGTTATTAGCAGTTAATATAACTGAAATTATCTCCCTTGCTTAGACATTTTTTTTGCTATTAAATAAAAAATACTCAAAAGCTGGTGGCTTAACTGAATTGGAAATTGCTACATTTCTCAAGTTAATGTGTTAGCAAAGATCGTGTTGCGATGTAAAATTTTAACGGTGCTGAGTTAGCAATCATACAAGAAACAAAATTTGTTTCTTTGAAATTTGTTATTTGAAACCCAACCACTAAAGCCACAATCTGATACGCTACTTAGTACAATGAAAAGGTCGCACTAGCGTCGTTATTATTATTAATAGATACTGTTGCTACTGGTAGACAATTACTCAGATACTTTGCACCGGGTGTCCGCGTAGAGAAGACATCCAAATGTCCCGTTTGATTATCATAGTGAGCGCTTGTAATGTGTATTTGTTTGGTTGGTTGTAATTTCACAGAGGCGGGAAATGGGCCGAAGCCTCTCCAGTTGATCATTGACGAGGATTTCATGGGTTTCTTAAAAACACAAAATGGCGTTTGGCTACACAAGGTCTCAATTAACAACGCATAACGATCGTGCCCCTAACGCGTAGTTCTGTGCTAAGCACTTAACAAAAACAGGGAGAAATAGAAAGAAAGAAAGAAAGAAAGAAAGAAAGAAAGAAAGAAAGAAGTCAGATAAAAAAAAGATAAAGGTTTGGGTTGTGAGGGTAGGAAACATCAGATAAAAAAACTGATATTCGTCTAAAGAAAGAAAAGAAGAAAGAAAGAAAGAAAGAAAGAAAGAAAACAAAAAAAGAAAGAATAAATCAGATAAAAAAGATAAAGATTTGGGTTGAGACGAAAGGAAAGATCAGATAAAAACACTGTTATTCGTCAAAAGAAAGAAAGAAAGAAAGAAAGAAAGAATGACAAAGAAAGGCAAAAAGAAAGATAAAACGAAAAGAAAGAAGGAAATTTTATTTGTAAATAGGTAACTAACAATAACAGAAACAAAAAGACAGAAGTAGAGAAGATCTATCTATCTATCTATCTATCTATCTATCTATCTATCTATCTATCTGTTCGTATCTATCTATCTATCTATCTATCTATCTATCTAAGTCTGTTCGTATCTATCTATCTATCTATCTATATATATATAATTATTTATTTAAAAATGTGATTCCAACACGCAAATAAATAAATAATTATATTTATGCTCTACTTTTGTATCGAGCACTATTTTTTTAAAAGTAATAACAAAAATACTAAAGAACTTTGGATTATTTACCTAACAAGTTCTTTCCTATTTTCTATATATTTTCACACACACACACACACACACACATATATATATATATATATACATATATATATATATATATATATATATATATATATATATATATATATATATATATATATATATATATATATATATATATATATATGTAAATGGTGGTACTCGCTTGCAAAAAACCTTGGATATTTAGGCTTGAAGTAGAACCAGTACCTAAGGGAAAATAAGGGATAAAAAAATGAAAGAACAAAGAACATGAAATTGAGGGGAAAACAGTCAGCCAGAGTTCAAGCTCAGAGTCCAAAGAAAAAAACTTCCAAAACGAGTAAAAGTAACTACGTAAAGTGCTCAATACACGAAGTAGAGCAAACCTAATATAAACCTAAAGAGCCAGGTAAGCCTACCTAGGTTTCACCTAAACGGATCGTCAGGGTAAAACTGGCCAGTTCTACCCATTTAGAAGCAAGGCAAATAGTAGAAAGCTACATGAAAGACCATTCGTAAAGAAAACTAACGCAAAAAATGACAACAACGAATATCAGTGAACTTGACAAATACACAGCCCTCAGTGAGAAGCTCGAACACTTAGGACCAAATAACTGGCTGGCCCAAATTTCAAAACTACTTAAAAGACTTAATATACCCCAAGAAAATAGTACAAATTGGCGAACCTTGAGAAACTATTGAATTAATAAATGAAGAAAAACAAATACAAAATCTACCGCTTAAGCACAAACCTCACCTCCAAAAAATGCAAAATTTTCTACAAAGAAATGGTCACAGAGATCTCCTGTCCATTCACCAAAAACCATTAAAGACAGACTTAAGAACTTATCTCCCAAAAGAACAGAACCAACCAAACAAAACCCAGAAATTCACAGTGACAAAATACCTATCCAAAAATCGATTTGGCAATCCAGAAGAAATGGAGGTGAAAAACCAGAATCCACAAAAGACCAAAACCTCCAAACTCAAAACATCGGAAAATTAAAACACAATTACACACTAAGCTAAATCCCGAAAACATTTAGCAATCATGTATGAAATAATCCACTGGAACTGCCACAGAATAAAGACAAAAATAAAATTAACTGCTTCTCTTAATAACAAACCTGTCACCGGCAGTTGTTTGCCTTCAGGAAACATTCCTTAAATAAAAGGACAAACTGAATATAAAAGAATATCAGCAATACAACTACACACATGACACTGGGCTTCGAGCGTCAGGCTGTGCATCCATTCTAGTTAAGAATGACGTAGCTCAAAGCAAAAGAATTTTAACCATAGATTTAAAGACGACTGTTGTTAAAGTGACCCTATACAGGATAAAGATCTGCTCAGTATGCACCCTCCTAAATGAACCAGTAAATGAAGCTGAAATATATATATATATATATATATATATATATATATATATATATATATATGTATATACTAGCAGCCTGGCTCAGCGTTGCCCGTGCTTGATTCAAAAATCGTACGACTCATACAGCAATCGCTATCACTTGCCTTAAAATATTTTTCCCTTCCTTGCCTTTAAAGGAGTGCCCTTTGCCGTGCTGATGTTGCTACATGCCTTACTTCTTGCCTATCTCACACTGCGAATTTTTTCTAAGTTCTATACTAAACATTAAATCTGTTACGAAAAAAGAACTAAACAAAATGAACACAAAACGATCAGCTTTAAAAAAGGACTCGTAACTGGAAAAACCGAATGAAAAAAGAATGTTAACAACAAATACTTTTTCACACCCAACCCAGTTGCAACGTTGATTTTAAGCAAGCGAATGAGCCAATTGGAGTAAAATGCCATGCAGATTTAAATTTTTCCCACTTGTAACGAATGCAGCTATCGATTTTTTTTGCATGCTAGCATGCTAGTTAACATTCGTGTCAGTCAGCGGTTGGCTCTCACGCTGGCCAATAGAATCTTCCTGCCTATTCGTGGCAGGCAGTTATTGGCTCTCACTCTGGCCAGTACAAAGGGGCCGCAAACTACATGAAAACTGCAGTAGAAGCATGAAATCAATAATTTCCACTAATTTGGAGCATATGCATGTAAATGTTGGTGCAAATCCGTCGAAAATTGCAGCCGTGCATTCGTTACACACACACTCGCACGCACGCACGCACACACACACACACACACACACACACACACACACACACACACACACACACACACACACACATCCTGCCTTTTATATATAGAGATTCAATGGAATTGCACCAGAATAAAGACAAACATAAATGAACGGATTCTGTTAATAACAAACCTCTCGCCGGCAGTTGGTTGTCTTCAGGAAGCATTTCTTAAGCGAAATGACAAACTGAATATAAAAGAATATCAGCAATACAACTAAACACATGACACTGGGCTTCGAGCGTTAGGCTGTACATCTATCCTAGTTAAGAATGATGTACCTCAAAGTAAAATAAATTTTACAGGCGAACGCAGTTAAAGTAACCTTACACAAGACAATAAATATCTGCGCAGTATATATTCCACCAAATGAACCAGTGAATGAAGCTGAAATTCATGAAAACATAAGGCAACTCTTTTCATCTTTTATGATACTAGGGGACTTAACTGTCACAGCACCAACTACAACGATTTATGCATTTATAATGACAAAACCACGATTTACATAAATCGATTTTCGGGAAGAAATAGAAAAAGAATGCGGGAAAAACTACGTCAATTCTGCTATAAAAACAAAATCTGTCTAGAATATGATAAAGAAAATAGCAGGCAAATACCAAACACTGTAAATAGACGTGTCCCTATGTGATCCATCAATTTATTTTTCTTGGAAGCTACTGTCAGACATGCGGTAGAGATCACTTGCCAATCTTCCTGCAAAACTCAGAATATAAAGATAAAATATTCCCCCCCGTTGCAAATTAGGCGGAGCGAACTGGGACGAATTTAAATTCCAATGTTCTGAAAAACTAGTGGGAGCAAAAAGCATCAAAAAAAAAAAAAAAAAAAAAAAAATTCATGGAAACCATCATCTCTATGGCAAAAAATGTATCCCCCACATAACAAACGCAGCAGCACTTGGCTCATTGATTAAGCTATCAGGTTAAGAAGAGCCGTTCTCAGAGAATTCAGCAAACAACCTACAACTTCTAATTTGCTGAAATTTAAGCAACTCCGAACAAAAGCGCGGGAAATAATTAAAGAAACCAAAAATGAATGCTGGAAAAAATACGCCAAGAGGCTCAATTCTGCTATAAAAACAAAATCTGTCTGGAATATGATAAAGAAAACAGCAGGCAAACACCGTACGCTGTGAAACAGCTTTCGATAAATAACTCTAAAATAACCAGCAAAAAGATATCATTGACCAACGAGCCAAAACAAACTTTAAAATTCATCTGTCAAGAATGGTAGCTAAAAATTTTTAAAGATCAAACGAAAAACGGAAAAACATAAATTAATCTTTAAATCAAATAATGCCGGGAGCTGTAACCTACAATTCACACTTGAGGAACTAAATGAATCTTTAAAGAAAGCCCACGATACAGAATGTGTGCCCAGATCATATCCACTACGAATTCATAAAAAAATTAATCCAATAAATCATTATAATTTTTCTTAAATAATAAATTGCATAATAACATATGAACAAATGGCAACTTCCTAGAAATGTGGAGATAATCATTCATCGTTCCTATTCCAAAACTTGGAAAGAATGGCACAGATACTGAAAACAACAGACCAATAGCATTAAGCAGTTGCCTATGTAAAACTATGGAGAGAATGGTCAACAACAGATGGACTTGGTATCTGGAATCTAAAGGCTTAATCTGCGACTTCCGATGTGCTTTTAGAGGGGAGAAGAAGAAGCATCAGAGACCACTTAGTAAGCATAGAAATCTTTTTAAGAGAAGCATTCGTTAAGAAGTGACATCTCATGGCAGCCTTTTTTGAAAAAGCGTACCACACGGCATGGAAATTTGGTAACTTGAAAGACATGCATGAAATGGGTTTAAAAGGGAGGCTGACTCAATTCATAGAATTTTCTGGAAGACCGAAGATTTCAAATCCGTATTGGAAGTACGTTATCAGAACTGCAAAACCAAGAAGAGCGGGTTCCACAAAGAAGAATTTTTCGTTGACCCTATTCTGCGTAAAAATTAACTCAGAAGTGACAGATCCCTATATATCGACGACTTTCTAATAATGTACCGATTTCGAAATATACATACCATAGAACTCCAACAATGCCTCAGTAAAATACACAGATGGGCCACTGAAAATGTTTTACCTTTGCCAAAACGAAAACCAAATGCCTACATTTCTGCAAATTAAGGAACTTGCATATCGACCTCTATTTAACATTAGACGAAGCAGAAATCACAGTAGTGAAAAAACACAAGTTGCCAGGCATAAATCCTTGACAAAAAAATTAACATTCATTCCCCATCTAAATTATTTAAAAATAAAATGTAGCAAATTCTGCGTGTAGTGGTCCATACTGAATAGGGAACCGATCGACTAACATTAATTAATTTCACCGCAAACATGACCACTGGTACGTAGGGGGTTAGAGAGAGTGAAGGTGAGAGAATAAAACTGGGTATTGGGGACACCGAGGAAAGGATTAAAAGCTGAACGAGTTTCAAGAAGATAGAAGATAGCGATTGACGTTGCGTTTAAATTTTTGAAGGTTGTAGTTTTCAGGGAAGCAAGGAAACGGAAGTTCCATTGCCGGGGGGGTACTAGAAAAGGAACTGTTGGAGTAGAAGTGGCGGCTGAATTTAGCTATTTAAGCTGTAATAGAGTGGGGCCTAGATGCTAATCTAGTAGCACGCTTAAACACACGTAGTCCAGGTACTAGGGAAAAGGCTCGTCAGAGCAGTTCCTATGAAAATATTTGTAGAAAAGACGGAGGGAAGCCACGTCACGTCGGTGAGAAAGTGATTGAAGTCGAGATGACAAGTCAGGATCGAGTTAAAAATCCTTCTTTAGATTTTGTTAAGAACCTCGACATGAATAATAGAAGCACCTAATCAGTTATGGCAACAGTATTCAATGTACGGCCAAATGATAGATTTGTAAATGTGCAATATTACATAGAAGACCAACTTACCAGACACTAGCAAACGCTTTCGAGATATCTATAGCCAGAGCTCGAGTATCACCGTTATTATCAAGAGCTTCATATACATGACTCAGGGCAACGCCGCCGCCTTCTCAAGGAGCTTGATGTAGGCTTCTGTGTTGAGTATGAGGCTCTGTGGAAAGATGAATGGAGCAATAACGACAGAGGAATGCTGGGAGTTTTAGAATTTTTTTTTATCTAGCCGGGTTTTTTCTTTTTCTTTCCATCACTTATTTAATTAGGTATTCCCCACTGTGATACAAGAAGATATGCCATGAATGGTGAAATGTTGTAAGAGCCAGGGTGCAAATTTACTGTAGATGACCTTGCGATTAAGCACTCTCTAGACATTTACATCGTAAGGAGTTATTTTCTCCTTTGATCAGAGTAGCATTTTTTATGTCAAAATTGTGGTCAGTCTCGTTAAGGTCGGAAACTAACACATTTGACGTATTATTTTGTAAAAGGTCCCTTTTGTGTTCATATAATCTTTTATTTAGATTCCTTAAGGTTTCTCCTATGTATGTTTTGTGACAATTATTACAGACTATGGACTAAATTCCATCTACAGGTTTTAGCTTATTGTTTTGTATTAACTAAGTCTTTTATTGTTTTCGATGTAGTAGCAACAAATTTTATGTTGCGTTTAGATAGATTCTTTTCGATTGTAGAGATGACAGAATTAGTAGGCAGGATAATATATTTTTTTAATTCACTGGTTTTCTCAAGAGGACCCGTTTTTTGTTTTGTAATATTTTATGAGACTTTTGTTTCGGATTGAATATAAAATGATTAAGGTACTGGAGAAGTTTGAAAGTGTTTCTCTTCTTCGTGTAAATAATCCGAGCTGCATATTCTTAGTGCTCTTAGGTAGAATCCGATGATATATATATATATATATATATATATATATATATATATATATGTATCATAAAAAATAGATGAAACACCGTATACTACCACACACTTCCGTGGTTTCGACCGCTAGGTATAATCAGGTGGCGAGGCAACAAGTGTTCCTCAAACCGTAGCAGTCGAAACCACGGTAGTATGCACTAGTATATCGTGTTCTACCTCTTTTTATTGTATTAGTTCACTTTGCTTATCTGTTTTTCTAAGCCGCTTCATTTAGCACTTTTTTTAGACGTCCATCTTTTGGTATGGTAAGTTTTCTGGCCATTTAACATATTTTTGCGTCTTATATATATATATATATATATATATATATATATATA
>CAHIKZ030001193.1:212500-220000 GCA_903632075.3 Acanthosepion pharaonis
TTATAAACAGGGATCATATCATTCATATACAGGTTCGGGGTTGATGTATCTTATTTATATTGTTTGCGATGATGTATTCTCGCCATTTAAATCATTAACCTCTCTATTTGTTTTTAGTATGAATGATTCATGAATATATATATATATATATATATATATATATATATATATATAATTATTTATTTAAAAAATTATAACATAAACATAAAAATCACTACAGAAATGGCCATTTTGTTTCAACACCTCTGGTGTCTTATCAAGTGATGATGTTGAATGTAGAATAAAGGGTTTTAAAAAGTTCAAATTAATTAACCACCCCTCGCTGTTACATAAGCTTGAATGACCAATATTTGTGTTTAGTCTTGGAAAGGGTAGAATGAAGATCAACGTATTTTAGTGAACTCAAACAGTTTTCAATCAGCTTGTCTGAATCGTGTTCAAGAAGCGAGAGCAAGATCTAAAAGGTCCGCCACTAACAGTGATCTCATCCCGTAATCCTTACACTTGCTCCATATACGACCTCCTTTGTAACTCAATAGCCGGTCTTAAGTGCCACTTAAGATTATCGCACAAAATTTCATAACTGAATAAATTAAGTTGTCAGATTCTCATGTCGAAACCGACGGGAGAGTTCATTATCATTATATATATATATATATATATATATATATATATATATATATATATATATATATATATATATATATTACAAAAAATTTAAAACCGCCAACCTTATAGTTAAAAATAATAATTTTAATTCACCTGTTAGGAAAAAATTAAATAGAACAAATATTATTTACAAATTTAAATGTCCATTAAGAAAATGTATTCCCGATGAATCAAAATTCGTAAATAATTATATAGGTCACACTACAACATGTTTAGCAAGGAGACTCACTCTACACCTTTCTGACCATAGCTCAATTTGATCTCATTTAAATACCCATGGAGACCTACTGGACACTATTCGTAACATACTTGTTGCCAACACAAATATAATAGCATCGTTTACATGAAAAAAAAGGCTAAAATAATGGAGGCCTTATTAATAAAATAAACAACACTTATCAACTATGAACATGGACACACTATCTTGACCGTGTTTTGAGAATGAAAATCTTATATAAATACATGCATGTAGCAATCTATTTCTTGTTAACAGTTAATATATTTTAACCTTGAGATTGGCGAAATGTATAGCCGAAGCCGAAAGCGCTCGAAACAATGAACAATTGGACAGTTTTTTATATAATTTATCTACCGAAAACAAAAAAACTATAAGATCACATAAGATATTGTATAAAAAACTTAATCAAAGCACCTTGTCTGTCATATTTAATGAATCGTAAATGAAAGAAGGGTTGCTGCCTAAACACACACACACACACACACACACACACATATATATATATATATATATATATATATATATATATATATATATAACAAGGAAAACGGAACTCTCTAGTCTTAGCAACCAGCCAAAATTGACGACTGAATAAAAACTATACAATGTATAAATTGAGCTGTAGTTCAAATAAATAAATACAAAGAACAAAACGTAGGTGCTGTGTCATTCAGTCCTATCCGCTTCCGCCAGCAAAAAAAAAAAAAAAAAAAAACACAAGGTCAGAAATTGGGAGCACTCTTGAGGGCTGATTTAATTTCAAACCAAGATTATTTTAACTACCAATCGACAGTATACGCCACTGGAAGTAAAAAAAATAATTCATAACAATTTTTTGTTTACGCGACCATTGTTCTAATATTGATCTCTGAACTAAGAATAGTCCTGGGTATGACGACAAACTACATCTGGCAGAGAGGGCTCTGATCGGGTGATTGGAGATTTTGAGGAGCGTGGAAATATCTTTTAATTGTTGTTGTTCTCAGGTACACTCTGACCAATGGTAGTAGCACCTGTTAGGGTCCCAGTTATGGCCAAAATAGTGTCCCCCCCGCTTCAAACAAAAACCAAACACTATGAAAGTGTAAAGATACATTTTTCTCGTAAAAATACCAACAAAGCATGTTTATATAAAAAATTACCAACGGTATCTATTTATAGAAAAATTACTAACAATACCTAATTATAGTAAAATGACCAACAATACATTTTTATAGTAAAATGACCAACAATTCATTTTTATAGTAAAATGACCAACAATACATTTTTATAGAAAAATGACCAACAATACATTTTTATAGTAAAATGACAACAATTCATTTTTATAGTAAAATGACCAACAATACATTTTTATACTAAAATGACCAACAATACATTTTATAATAAAATGACCAACAATACATTTTTATAGTAAAATGACAACAATTCATTTTTATAGTAAAATGACCAACAATACATTTTTATAGTAAAATGACCAACAATACATTTTTATAGTAAAATGACCAACAATACATTTTATAGTAAAATGACCAACAATACATTTTTATAGTAAAATGACCAACAATACATTTTATAGTAAAATGACCAACAATACATTTTATAGTAAAATGACAACAATACATTTTTATAGTAAAATGACCAACAATACATTTTATGGTAAAATGACCAACAATACATTTTTATAGTAAAATGACCAACAATACATTTTTATAGTAAAATGACCAACAATACATTTTATAGTAAAATGACCAACAATACATTTTATAGTAAAATGACCAACAATACATTTTTATAGTAAAATGATCAACGATACATTTTATATTAAAATGACCGACAATACATTTTTATAGCGAAATGACCAACAATACATTTTTATAGTAAAATGACCAACAATAATTTTTATGTGTTGTTGAAGGCATATAATTGCGTTCAAAATATATTTAGTTGAAGTGTTCAAAGTTGATTAGTTGATTGTGTTCAAAATATTTAGATTTCCGCATTAAATAACCCATAGAGGTGTTGATATGCCGCTAACAAAAATAACTAAACCAAACCAAACCCATCACCGTGATGTGGTTTTCCTCTGTCTTTTCTATAAATATTTTCATCGCATGTGTTCTAATGAGTTCTTGGTACCTTGGATTCTTGTGGGACACTATTACTAAGACTATTTTGTTTATTTTCTTGTATATAAAATTGTAATTCCTGTAAATATTAATCGGGGTTTCATTTTTAAAAGTTCTTATTTTTATTCCCCAACCTCCACAGAAAAACTGTATATATAGGTGTTAGTTACGACTTCATAGAGACATGAGGTATTATGGTGACTGTAGTAAGTATGGTAAGTAAGAATGTGTTGTTTTCGTATAAGGTATACTGTGGAATGTTTGGGTCAGTAATTGTGGCTATAGTTTAAGATAAGATTGAAGACCAGCCTTCCCGTATCCCACATTTTGGCCTTACGGCACGTTTTTGTCTGTTCAAAATAAATATTACACTCCTTGGTTGCTCGTCTGCATGAAGTTACATTCTATCTGGAGTTGAAGGCATACGATTGTGTTGAAAATATTTAGATTTCAGCATTAAATAACCCATAGAGGTGTTGATATCCCACTAAACAAAATCATCCAAAGAAAAAAAACATGAAATAACATTTTCATTATATTAATCCATATAATATCCCACAATTTCTTAAAGAAGTCAAATTGTACTTCAAGATATATCTCCAACTTAAAACACACCCACATATTACAACCTCTAGTAATCCTGTCAACGCAAAAAATGTAGATGCATAAAAGCTAAGTATTATCTACCATGCATTCAACTGTGAAAGCAGAATAACATATATCATATTTTTATTACTTCTCCCAAGAAAATTAAATTTCGACATAAAATGACATTAAAGTTACCAAACATGCCTATTTATAGTAAAGTTACCAACAATACATTTTATCTGTATTTGAAGACATATATAATTCAATTCAAAATATATTTAATTGAAATCATGTAATTGTGTTCAAAATATTTAGATTTCGGCATTAAATGACCCATAGAGGTATTGATATACCACTAAACAAAATCAACCAAACATTTTTTGGCGACATAAAGCAGAACAGGAATGGTTTACTTAAATACAGAATCACGAAAGAAAGATATAAAAATTCTAATCACTGAACGAATATAAAACTTTTAGGATATTTTTTATTTACTTTTTCTTGTACTTTTTTTAATCATTTCACCCCAAGTAAGGCGAGAATACCACTAGTACGCAGGGGGGGGGGTCTATAGGGAGTGAACGTGAGAGAAAAGACTGGGTACAGGTGGAACCGAGTAAAGGATAAAAGATGAACAGGGTTCAAGAAGACAGAAGATTACGATTGACGTTGCATTTAAATTTTTGAAGATTAGGGATATTTTTTTTATTTGGTTGCTTGTCTGCATGAATTTAAGTGAAGTACAGTACATTTTATCTGTAGCTGAAGGCATAAAATTGCGTTCAAAATATTTAGATTTCAGCATTAAATAACCCATAGAGGTGTTGATATGCCACTAAACAAAATCAAACAACCAACAATGAAGTTTTGTCGTTATACTAAGTGAGCTTTATACATTGTAAATTAGTACGCGAGAGAGTATTTGGATAGGATATTAGCGCCATGGTCAAATCCTCTGAACTTAGAGCTGGTTTTGTGTAAATTCGCGGGCATGGTATTTTAATGTCATGAATTCGATCTTTTTTGTGTGCGTGCTTGCGTTATATGTTTTCTGTTTGTGTGTGTGTGTGTGTGTGTGTGTGTGTGCGATTTGATATACAGGATGGAGACTCTAAGCCATCTTCGCAACCACCCTCAGGGGCCAAAGTCCAGCCATCTAGTGCCCCACCCACGATGACTACACTCAGTTCGATAGGGGTCTCTAAACATATCTCCTTTATTTCTGGGTATCAACTTTTCTGTTTATATTTTTGTTAGAAGACATGATGGATTTGTTAATGCTGTAAATGGGTGTGCTTGAATAGAGAGAGAGAGAGAGAGAGAGAGAGAGAGAGAGAGAGAGAGAGAGAGACAGACAGACAGACAGACAGACAGACAGCAGAGTAGAAAATTGAACACATCGATTTCGATATATTGGTCATATTGTGCATGTTAACCTCAGCTTCTGTGCGATAACCAATAATGTACATAGAAAGGTTCACCTTATCAAATAAACTGATAATAAAAGTAATAAAACAATTTCAACCTTATATATTACTGGCATAACATCATAATAAATTGCCTATTCGAAGAATAATTCCATATCAATGAAATCAATTTGTATCCATGAAAGCTCAGCTGAGAAAATGCAAACATCGAGTTATGATTGCATTCACAACAATGGAATGTACTATTATCACACATTATCGTATTGTTATTAGCGGTATTTTGTGGTTGTCGATGAAGTATAAGTAAATGGCCATTAGTACACCAGGCTGTTTGCAACTGCTTAGATATAGTTAAAGAAGAGGAAGAAGAAGAATCAGTATTCACAAGAGATCATGTGATCAATTGTAAACAAAATTATGGCTTTTTTAGAGGACGTTTGTAGGCAAAACATGGTATAGAATCGGTTTTGTTGTTTCGTTAATTTTGAATTTCTAAGCATACATTAACAACATTTCCAGTAACATCAACTTTACATAATCAATAAGCAGTCGTTTTATACTACAGATATGGAATAAATTAATGAAAATTGCTATATTTTTTGACACCGTCTTATCTTAAGGTTACATTATACTCGGAAATATACGGCCAACGGGAAATAATATAAATATTAGTACTTAAATTATGCAACGGTCAGATAATTTGCACCTGACAATAGCGTTTTGCATGAAACTCAGTGTTGTGTTACCACTATATATATATATATATATATATATATATATATATATATATATATATATATATATATATAATTATTTATTTAAAAAATATGATTCCAACACGCTACATAAGAGTTCTCATGTTTCATAATAACAAAAATACTAAAGAACTTTGGATTATTTACCTAACGAGTTCTTTCCTATTTTTATTATATATATATATATATATATATATATATATATATATATATATATATATATATATATAGCAGCATGGCCCGGCGTTGTCCGTGCTTGATTAAAAATTGTACGACTCATACGGCAATCGCTATCACTTGACTTGAAATATGTTTGCCCTTCCTTGCCTTTAAAGGAGTGCCCTTTGCCATGCTGATGTTGCTACATGCCTTACATTTTGCCTATCTCACACTATACTAAACATTAAATCTGTTACGAAAAAAGAACTAAACAAAATGAACACAAAACGATCACCTTTAAAAAAGGACTAGTAACTGGAAAAACAGAATGAAAAAAGAATGTTAACAACAAATACTTTTTCATACCCAACCGGAATCAGAATCAACGTTGAGTTTAAGCAAGCGAATGAACCAATTAAAGAGTAAAGTGTCATGCAGATTTAAATTTTTCCCACTTGTGACGAATGCAGCTATCGATTTTTTTTGCATGCTAGTTAATATTCGTGTCAGTCAGCTGTTGACTCTCACGCTGTCCAATAGAATCTTCCTGCCTATTCGTCGCAGCCAGCTATTGGCTCTCACTCTGGCCAGTACAAATGGCCGCAAACTACATGAAAACTGCCGTAGAAGCATGAAAATATCGATTATTTCCACTATCGATGAGAGTTGGGAAATGCAAAGTCAGTCTAGGCCTTCCCGCTAACTTGGAGCATGTATATGCAAATTTTGGTGCAAATCCGTCGAAAATTGCGGCCATGCATTACACACACACACACACACACACACACACACACACACGCATCCTGCCTATATATATATATATATATATATATATATATATATATATATATATATATATTATATATTAAATTAACTGATTTAAAAATATGGTTTCATCACTACACAGGAATTACCATATTTCATTACTGGTCTTTGTAAAAATAAAAATATCAATAAGAACATCGGATTATATATCTTACTGTTCTTTTCTTCTTTTACTATAATATATATATATATATATATATATATATATATATATATATATATATATATATATATATATATATATATATTATATATATATATATATATATATTTACCCCACACACATACATATATATATATCTATATATGCTACTGTTTTATACATGTATACGTTACTGTTTTATCCATCGTACCCTATATATATATATATATATATATATTCAAACATATATTGTTAATCATAGCAGACAACGAATGTCTATTATATTTTATCATGAGCCGTTCTGAGCGTCGTATAATGTCTTTAGTTTCAAGAGAAAATAAAGACAGAAACTATACAATCTACGCCAAATATAATGAAGAAATAGGCACATTTTGGACAGTTTTGTCTTCATTTTTTTTAAACTAAACCCATTATACGATGCTTGGAACGGCTCATGATAAAACATAATAAAAGTTTGTTGTCTGTGATATTTAACAATGTATGTTTGAATAATGATCTGCTGCCCTATACACTATATATATATATATATATATATATATATATATATATA
>CAHIKZ030001193.1:225000-242500 GCA_903632075.3 Acanthosepion pharaonis
GCCTTTGGTCTTCCAAAATTTAAATGCAATGTCAATCGTTATCTTCTGTCTTCTTAATTCCAGTTCTTTTATTGTCCTCTCTCATTAATAGTAGTTTTTCTCATATTCTCTAACACTCAGTAACCCCTTGAATACTAGTGGATTTATTGCCTTTGATCTTCAAAAATTTAAATGCAATGTCAATCGTTATCTTCTGTCTTCTTAATTCCAGTTCTTTTATTGTCCTCTCTCATTAATAGTAGTTTTTCTCATATTCTCTAACACTCAGTAACCCCTTGAATCCTAGTGGATTTATTGCCTTTGATCTTCCAAAATTTAAATGGAATGTCAATCGTTATCTTCTGTCTTCTTAATTCCAGTTCTTTTATTGTCCCTCTCATTAATAGTAGTTTTCTCATATTCTCTAACACTCAGTAACCCCTTGCATCCTAGTGGCTTTATTGCCTTTGATCTTCAAAAAATTTAAATGGAATGTCAATCGTTATCTTCTGTCTTCTTAATTCCAATTTTTTTGTCCTCTCTCATTAATAGTAGTTTTTCTCATATTCTTTAACACTCAGTAACCCCTTGCATCCTAGTGGCTTTATTGCCTTTGATCTTCAAAAATTTAAATGGAATGTCAATCGTTATCTTCTGTCTTCTTAATTCCAATTCTTTTATTGTCCTCTCTCATTAATAGTAGTTTTTCTCATATTCTCTAACACTCAGTAACCCCTTGCATCCTAGTGGCTTTATTGCCTTTGATCTTCAAAAATTTAAATGGAATGTCAATCGTTATCTTCTGTCTTCTTAATTCCAGTTCTTTTATTGTCTCTCTAATTAATAGTAGTTTTTCTCATATTCTTTAACACTCAGTAACCCCTTGCATCCTAGTGGCTTTATTGCCTTTGATCTAAAAAAATTTAAATGCAATGTCAATCGTTATCTTCTGTCTTCTTAATTCCAGTTCCTTTTTTGTCCTCTCTAATTAATAGTAGTTTTTCTCATATTCTTTAACACTCAGTAACCCCTTGCATCCTAGTGGCTTTATTGCCTTTGATCTTCAAAAATTTAAATGCAATGTCAATCGTTATCTTCTGTCTTCTTAATTCCAGTTCTTTTATTGTCCTCTCTAATTAATAGTAGTTTTCTCATATTCTTTAACACTCAGTAACCCCTTGCATCCTAGTGGCTTTATTGCCTTTGATCTTCAAAAATTTAAATGCAATGTCAATCGTTATCTTCTGTCTTCTTAATTCCAGTTCTTTTATTGTCCTCTCTAATTAATAGTAGTTTTTCTCATATTCTTTAACACTCAGTAACCCCTTGCATCCTAGTGGCTTTATTGCCTTTGATCTTCAAAAATTTAAATGCAATGTCAATCGTTATCTTCTGTCTTCTTAATTCCAGTTCTTTTATTGTCCTCTCTAATTAATAGTAGTTTTTCTCATATTCTTTAACACTCAGTAACCCCTTGCATCCTAGTGGCTTTATTGCCTTTGATCTTCAAAAATTTAAATGCAATGTCAATCGTTATCTTCTGTCTTCTTAATTCCAGTTCTTTTATTGTCCTCTCTAATTAATAGTAGTTTTTCTCATATTCTTTAACACTCAGTAACCCCTTGCATCCTAGTGGCTTTATTGCCTTTGATCTTCAAAAATTTAAATGCAATGTCAATCGTTATCTTCTGTCTTCTTAATTCCAGTTCTTTTATTGTCCTCTCTAATTAATAGTAGTTTTTCTCATATTCTTTAACACTCAGTAACCCCTTGCATCCTAGTGGCTTTATTGCCTTTGATCTTCAAAAATTTAAATGCAATGTCAATCGTTATCTTCTGTCTTCTTAATTACAGTTCTTTTATTGTCCCTCTAATTAATAGTAGTTTTTCTCATATTCTTTAACACTCAGTAACCCCTTGCATCCTAGTGGCTTTATTGCCTTTGATCTTCAAAAAATTTAAATGCAATGTCAATCGTTATCTTCTGTCTTCTTAATTCCAGTTCTTTTATTGTCCTCTCTAATTAATAGTAGTTTTTTCTCATATTCTTTAACACTCAGTAACCCTTGCATCCTAGTGGCTTTATTGCCTTTGATCTTCAAAATTTAAATGCAATGTCAATCGTTATCTTCTGTCTTCTTAATTCCAGTTCTTTATTGTCCTCTCTAATTAATAGTAGTTTTTCTCATATTCTTTAACACTCAGTAACCCCTTGCATCCTAGTGGCTTTATTGCCTTTGATCTTCAAAAATTTAAATGCAATGTCAATCGTTATCTTCTGTCTTCTTAATTCCAGTTCTTTTATTGTCCTCTCTAATTAATAGTAGTTTTTCTCATATTCTTTAACACTCAGTAACTCCTTGCATCCTAGTGGCTTTATTGCCTTTGATCTTCAAAAATTTAAATGCAATGTCAATCGTTATCTTCTGTCTTCTTAATTCCAGTTCTTTTATTGTCCTCTCTAATTAATAGTAGTTTTTCTCATATTCTTTAACACTCAGTAACCCCTTGCATCCTAGTGGCTTTATTGCCTTTGATCTTCAAAAATTTAAATGCAATGTCAATCGTTATCTTCTGTCTTCTTAATTCCAGTTCTTTTATTGTCCTCTTATTAATAGTAGTTTTTCTCATATTCTTTAACACTCAGTAACCCCTTGCATCCTAGTGGCTTTATTGCCTTTGATCTTCAAAAAATTTAAATGGAATGTCAATCGTTATCTTCTGTCTTCTTAATTCCAGTTCTTTTATTGTCCTCTCTTATTAATAGTAGTTTTCTCATATTCTTTAACACTCAGTAACCCCTTGCATCCTAGTGGCTTTATTGCCTTTGATCTTAAAAAATTTAAATGGAATGTCAATCGTTATCTTCTTCGTCTTCTTAATTCCAGTTCTTTTATTGTCCTCTCTTATTAATAGTAGTTTTTCTCATATTCTTTAACACTCAGTAACCCCTTGCATCCTAGTGGCTTTATTGGTTTTGATCTTCAAAAATTTAAATGGAATGTCAATCGTTATCTTCTGTCTTCTTAATTCCAGTTCTTTATTGTCCTCTCTTATTAATAGTAGTTTTCTCATATTCTTTAACACTCAGTAACCCCTTGCATCCTAGTGGCTTTATTGCCTTTGATCTTCAAAAATTTAAATGGAATGTCAATCGTTATCTTCTGTCTTCTTAATTCCAGTTCTTTTATTGTCCTCTCTTATTAATAGTAGTTTTTTTCTCATATTCTTTAACACTCAGTAACCCCTTGCATCCTAGTGGCTTTATTGCCTTTGATCTTCAAAAAATTTAAATGGAATGTCAATCGTTATCTTCTGTCTTCTTAATTCCAGTTCTTTTATTGTCCTCTCTTATTAATAGTAGTTTTTCTCATATTCTTTAACACTCAGTAACCCCTTGCATCCTAGTGGCTTTATTGCCTTTGATCTTCAAAAATTTAAATGGAATGTCAATCGTTATCTTCTGTCTTCTTAATTCCAGTTCTTTTATTGTCCCTCTTATTAATAGTAGTTTTTCTCATATTCTTTAACACTCAGTAACCCCTTGCATCCTAGTGGCTTTATTGCCTTTGATCTTCAAAAATTTAAATGGAATGTCAATCGTTATCTTCTGTCTTCTTAATTCCAGTTCTTTATTGTCCTCTCTTATTAATAGTAGTTTTTCTCATATTCTTTAACACTCAGTAACCCCTTGCATCCTAGTGGCTTTATTGCCTTTGATCTTCAAAAATTTAAATGGAATGTCAATCGTTATCTTCTGTCTTCTTAATTCCAGTTCTTTTATTGTCCTCTCTTATTAATAGTAGTTTTTCTCATATTCTTTAACACTCAGTAACCCCTTGCATCCTAGTGGCTTTATTGCCTTTGATCTTCAAAAATTTAAATGGAATGTCAATCGTTATCTTCTGTCTTCTTAATTCCAGTTCTTTATTGTCCTCTCTTATTAATAGTAGTTTTTCTCATATTCTTTAACACTCAGTAACCCCTTGCATCCTAGTGGCTTTATTGCCTTTTGATCTTCAAAAATTTAAATGGAATGTCAATCGTTATCTTCTGTCTTCTTAATTCCAGTTCTTTTATTGTCCTCTCTTATTAATAGTAGTTTTTCTCATATTCTCTAACACTCAGTAACCCCTTGCATCCTAGTGGCTTTATTGCCTTTGATCATCAAAAATTTAAATGGAATGTCAATCGTTATCTTCTGTCTTCTTAATTCCAGTTCTTTTATTGTTCTCTCTCATTAATAGTAGTTTTTCTCATATTCTCTAACACTCAGTAACCCCTTGCATCCTAGTGGCTTTATTGCCTTTGATCTTCCAAAATTTAAATGCAATGTCAATCGTTATCTTCTGTCTTCTTAATTCCAGTTCTTTTATTGTTCTCTCTCATTAATAGTAGTTTTTCTCATATTCTTTAACACTCAGTAACCCCTTGCATCCTAGTGGCTTTATTGCCTTTGATCTTCAAAAATTTAAATGCAATGTCAATCGTTATCTTCTGTCTTCTTAATTCCAGTTCTTTTATTGTTCTCTCTCATTAATAGTAGTTTTTCTCATATTCTCTAACACTCAGTAACCCCTTGCATCCTAGTGGCTTTATTGCCTTTGATCTTCCAAAATTTAAATGCAATGTCAATCGTTATCTTCTGTCTTCTTAATTCCAGTTCTTTTATTGTTCTCTCTCATTAATAGTAGTTTTTCTCATATTCTCTAACACTCAGCAACCACTTGCATCCTAATGGCTTTATTGCCTTTGATCTTCCAAAATTTAAATGCAATGTCAATCGTTATCTTCTGTCTTCTTAATTCCAGTTCTTTTATTGTTCTCTCTCATTAATAGTTTTTTTCTCATATTCTCTAACACTCAGTAACCCCTTGCATCCTAGTGGCTTTATTGCCTTTGATCTTCCAAAATTTAAATGCAATGTCAATCGTTATCTTCTGTCTTCTTAAGTCTCGTTCTTTAATTGTTCACTGTCCTTAATTTTTCTAATATTCTCTAACACCCCGTAAACCCTTGTATCTTAGTGGCTTTATTACCCTGTTTGGGGCGAAATGATTAAAAAAAAAAAACTAAACTCTTCTCTATGTAATGTTTGTAAAGTCGGGTAAGTCCATGTAGTAATCCAGAAAACAAGCCCAAAACCACTATGAAAGAGAGAAGTGGACCCATTTTATACGGCTGTTTTAAACTCTTATAAAAAAAAAGAAGCCCTGTCATCCTGTCTCTAAGATAGTGCTTTGGAGAGGCTGAACTTATGGAACTTGAGAACGTCAAGGCACTGAGGTGTAAATTATATTGTATGTGTCCAAGCATTGTTCCAGACGGCACAACGAACGCTTCAGTGCCTTTACAGCAACACAACCTGCGCTTAATATTACAAATGGAAGAAGCAGACGAGAAGAAAAGAAAAAAAAATATTGAAACGAACATGAGCGAAAAGGATCTACGGCACCTGACAGCTATTTGTTTTTAGTTCTTTTCAAAAATACATTTAAAACAAATATTTTTGAATTATTGTCTTTTATTATTTATTTATTTTGCGCGTTTTTGAAAGTAGATTTCATTTAAATTTTTACAGTAAATATATATACATACATACATTTATATATATATATATATATATATATATATATATATATATATATGTGTGTGTGTGTGTGTGTGTGTGTGTGTGTAGATGTATATATAAAAGTGAACATAGAAGTCAACACTTAGAGGTTGACTTAAGTGTTGACTTTTATGTTCACTTTTATATTTACACACACTCTATCTCTGATATTGAGCACTTTATCCCATAAATATAGCACATCTTAAGATTATATTTATTCATTATATATATATATATATATATATATATATATATATATATATATATATATATATATATATATATATGTTTATCCAGACGTCTTACATTACACCTATCTGATCACAGTTCCATCAGAACACATTTAAACACACACTCAAATTTACCTGACACTATTAGGAACATACTAGTAGAAAACACAAATATATTAACTGCATCCCACTTGCAAAAAAAGACTAAAAATAATGGAAGCCCTAATAATAAAAAAAGAAAAAGCCAACACTTAACAATATTAACTATGAACAAAGCCACAATGTGCTAACCGTATTCGGAAACTAAAAACATCACTACCACACACTGAACATACACAGAACATACACACTCTACTAAGCTGATAATTGAATCATCCTTGATAATGGTTAAAGGTATAGCCGAAAGCGCTCGGAAATACAGAACATTAGGACAGTTCTTACACACCCTTTGTCCAGAAAAGAAAGCTCTTGTCAGAACACAAGAAAAATTAAATAAAAAAGCTCAACCGTAGTACCTTTTTTGTCGTTTTTAATGAAATATATATATATATATATATATATATATATATATATATATATATATATATATATATATATATGTGTGTGTGTGTGTGTGTTGGGATCAAATACAGACCAAATATGGATCGGAATCAGATAGAATGATAGAATAAAGAACAAATAGGAAACGTTTATTTTTCTGACATGTTTCACTTATTATTATTATATTTTTAAATTTTGCTTATTAAATTTTATTTAGAATTTGAAACTTTCTTATATAGTCTCCTTTTTGGAATTTTTATTTATAACTTGCATATAATTTATTTATTTTATTATTTACTGAAATTTTTCATTTTATTTTCAATTCTTACTTTATTGTTAAATTTTATTTATATTTTGAATGAAATTTATTTAATTTTTAATAAAATTTCTTTATCTTATAATAAAATTTGATTGAATTATTTCGTTATTTATTCATTTTCAAGCTTTTTTTGTTTTAATTTCGTTTTAGTTTCTGGTGTATTTTTTTAAATATTTATTTAATTTACGCTATAAAATTTTGTTTTTAATATGAGATTTTTTTTACTGAGGCTACGTTTTAGAATATTTAAAATTTATACATGATTAATTTATTTTATTATTTATTTATTTATTTATAACTAATTTATAAAAATTTGTGTTTAAAATCGAAACACATTATTTGACCTATTATGCATATAATTATTATATAATGACAAATTAAGACTCAAATAAGTTTAGTGTTTGTCATTATATAATAATTTTTACTTTATCTTTTTCAATAGATCTATATTTTCTTAGAAATTCCATAAGGATTAACAATAATTTATATTATTATTATTATTATATATATATATATATATATATATATATATATATATATATATATATATATATGTATAATAATGTTATAAATATAAGTAATTATACTCGTCCAGAAAAACCTTAGGTGTTTTGGCTTGTAAATGAACAAAGCAATACCCAAGGAAATATAAGGAATAAAAAAAAAAGAAAGAACCCCGAACTTGCAATTCAGGCGAAAACAATCGTCCAGAATCCAAGTTCAGAGTCCAAGAAAAACCTCCAACACGAGCAAAGCAAAATAACCAAAATATATATATATATATATATATATATATATATATATATATATATATATATATAGCATAATGAGAAGCCACGTATACTTTCTTAATATGTATATATAGAAAAAGTTGCAAATTAAAAAAATAATGTTTTATTTTATGAAAGTATTTATTTATTTATATATATATTTGATATTTCAAATTGTCCTCAATTTTTCATCAGAAATAACTGTTTGTTAAAAATAAATTAAAATTACTGTTTGTTAGCAAGTAGCGTCCTTCGCGAGACGTGGACGTCACGTGATATGGAACGTCACTGTTCGGATATTCCTAACTTAAATCTAACTGTCAAATATTTTAAATGTTGTTTAAAAATTTTTTTTAACTATATCTAAAAAAAAAAAAATGTTTAACTATTAAAATATTTATAAAGATTTAAAACACCCAAGTCCCTATTCAACCCTAGTTTATGTGTATTTAATTTTAAAATCCAATATGTTTCTTTTTTTCTGCGTGTGTATGTGGAACTAAAATCGGAATCTATCAATAAACATTTGCAGTTTTCTAATGAGTGTCCTGATTGATTAAAGTGTTTAGTGATTAAAGTGAATAAAGGGGGAATAAGGGTTGTTTTGACGTATGGTTTGTTTATGATTATTGAAACGAAATTAATATATATATATATATATATATATATATATATATATTTCCTATTGTCATTTTTATTCATAAATATTGTCTTCTACCGATTAAATCGGAGAAATTTTTTCATATATATATATATATATATGCATATATATATATATATATATATATATATATATATATATATATATATATATATATATATATATATATATATATATATATATATATATATATATATAAGAAAAATATATGGAAAGACAAACAAAAATCCTAATATGCAATTATGCTGTTTTAATGTTAATATAACGTCAACGTCGGACGTTTCGGTATAATAAAGCATCTTCAGGACATATTCATAAAACATAATTAACATTAGACTATATTCAATTCAACATGAAAAAGATGTTTTCACAACATCGCCCACGTGACGACGACGTGATCATATTAAAACGGAACGCTGATCTTACAAAAATTTCAGTTATCTGTTTGGATTGGTATTGCTTTTATGTCCATCGTCGTTTTTTTTTTTGGGACGAATTATTTTTATACGATATCAATTTTTATAACTTGGAATTAAATTTGAGAATAATCAATATTAGTTGCGGAGTTCATCGAATGTCAACCGTGAAATAAAAATAATTTTTTGCACGTAAAGTAAGGACCTACGTACATCAAATTATCTTTAAATAAAGTGGCGGCAGAAGAATTTTAGTCGAACTTTTAAAAGGTAAGCTTAAATACTAATGCAATACATAAATGCAGCGATCAATTTTGAGTTCTGTCGTTTATTGTTGACTATTGCCTGGCAAAATGAAATCTCTGCGAAAAGAGGACCAGATTGCAATCGAAAGAGCCAAGGATGCAACCAGGATAGAAAGTGCTATGCAAATGATAATCGATATAAAATTATGTATTAAGATATATATTTTTATGATATATATATATATATATATATATATATATATATATATATATATATATATATATATGTGAAAATATATAGAAAATAGGAAGGAACTGGTTAGGTAAATAATCCAAAGTCCCTTAGTATTTTAGTTATTATTTTTAAAAAATAGTGCTTGTTTTGAAACATGGGACTTCTTATGTCGCGATTTGGAATCATATTTTTAAATAGATTCCAAAAAAAATTTCGCTTAAAAATGGAACAGAGCTTATTTTAACTCAATTTAATTTAAATAATTTAAATAATTATATTGAAGTTTTCGGCATATATATATATATATGTGCATGTTTCATTAAAAACGGCAGACAAAGTACTACGGTTAACCTTTTTATTTAGTTTTTCTTGTGTTCTAACAAGAGCTTTCTTTTCTGGACAAAGAGTGTGTAAAGTATACTAAAAAATTACTACACGCATGCACAACCAAAGTTCCACTCTATGACCATAATGGCAATATTTACACGCAAACTAATGGTGTTGGTATGGGAAATCGACTCGGTCCATGCTTTTCCAGCTATTACATGTCCTATGTAGAAAATACTATATTTACGCACTCTTTGTCCAGAAAAGAAAGCTCTTGTTAGAACGCAAAAACTGAATAAAAAGCTTAACCGTAGTACCTTGTCTGCCGTTTTTAATGAAACATCCATAATGGAAGGATTGCTGCATAAATATACAACTATATATATATATATATATATATATATATATATATATATATATATATATGTGTGTGTGTGTGTGTGTGAAAAGTGTATGTATATAAATATAAATAAAATATATATATATATATATATATATATATAATTATTTATATATTATATGCGTGGTACTTATTAGAAAGCGCTCAATATCAGAGATAGAGTTAACATATTTGGTTGGATTGATGAGTTTTAACCCTGGGTTTCACGCTTTTGCGATCGTCAAACAAACCCTGACGATCGCAAAAGCGTAAAACCCAGGGTTACAAACGCACATCAATTCAACCATATATATATATATATATATATATATATATATATATATATATATATATATATATATATATATATATATATATATATATATATATATATATATATATAAATATATATATATATATATATATATATATATATAATCTATGATTTAATTATTTATTTATGTTTTAATAATTATATTTTTTATCTTTTTAATCTTTTATTAATTTTTATTTTAATTTTAGCATATTTTCATTAAATTTTAATGATAATTTTTATTTAATAAATTTTTACACTAAGTTTATTTTATTAACTATTTATTTTTGTTTTATTAATTATTTATTTTGGGGCTTATATATTCAAATTCCTTTTTTTAAAATATTGGCGTCTTTTCAAAATATTTCTTTACTTTTGCTATTAATTTATATTTTAAATTTAAAACGTTTTTTGGTATATTTCTGGGCATTTATATATACTTTGAAATTAAATATATTCAACTTTTTCTCTGTTTCGCTCTCTCTCTCTCTCTCTCTATCTATATATATATATATATATATATATATATGTATAGCATATATATAAAAATTTAGTGTATTGGGCAGCAGACCATCATTGAATCATATATTGTTAAATATAACAGACAGAGAATATCTATTATGTCTGATCATGAGACGTTCTAAGCTTCGTATAGTGACTTTAAACTGTCCAACATTTGGATATTTTTTATTATGCTGTTCCTCGATCTAATCTGCGCCTCTGTGTGTGTGTCTGTGTGTGTGTGCGTGTGTGAGTGTGTGAGTGTGTGTGTGCTGTGAAGGACAATATGAACAATTGATAAAAGGAAAACCGACGTATATATATATATATATATATGCATACACACACACACACACACACACACACACACACACACACACACACACACACACACACACACACATATATATATATATATATATATATATATATATATGTATGTATGTATGTATATACACTCCTGATCACAAATTTAAGACCACTTGAAATTTTTTTTTTTAAAAGACTGTTTTTCATAGAAAAAATTTTAAGCATTTCTTACTTAAGGTTACTAATTTTATAATCTAAAAGGTTATAAGGTATAATCCGAACATTTTATTGAGAAATTGATATTTTAATAAAATGAGGCGTTTTACACTTGATCAAAATTATAAGTCCAGAGACAAAAATTCAACGAAATTGTGCGAAAAGTGTACGAAAACATTCAACAACCAAATTTAATAATGAGTTCTACCTCCACTATCTCGACCTGTTATTATCTATCTATTCTTTGGGGCATACTAGAAATTCGTGTTTCCATTAAGCTGCGAGGAATATTGCTCCAGCTTCTGAAGGAGTGTGTATAATATATATATATATATATATATATATGTTTCATTAAATAATAAAGACAAGTGATGTCTATTTATTTTAAGTAAATTCTTCTCATAACGTCTGATGAACTTAATAACATTATCATTGAACGAAGAAAGAAATTCACAATATTGATCCATATTTTTTAATCCAATCTAAGCTTTCGGCTTACATAAGCCATTATCAAAGATCTCATTTACTGTACAATATATTAAACAATACACGGACAAAAAAGTGATGATAGTCTGTTTCTGTTTACATGGATGATTTCCTAGCAACGATAAACACGATGCTAGAAGCGAAAATCGCCCCGCAGCTGATGACGTCACACATGATCACGCGAGAGTGAAAACGAGAAGTATTAAGTATGGGAAGCTGTTGGTATAAACCAATGGCTTCTGGTACCAATTATAGACATTTAAGGATATTTGTAGAGATTTCATAGTTTAAATGTCTATAATTATGTAAGCCGAAAGCTTAGATTGGATTAAAAACTATGTATCAATATTGTGATTTTCTTTTTTCGTTTAATGATAATGTTATTAAGATTATCAGACGATATGAAAATAATTTATATAAAATAAATAGACAACACTTGTCTATATTATTTAATGAAACATGTATGAATGAAAAAATGCCTAAATACACACACACACACAATATATATATATATATATATATATATATATATATATATATATATATATATATATATATATATATATATATTTCTATTTATACGTTATTTTCATAGATAATATCTATAGCTTATATATAAAAATAACGCATAAACAGAAAATATATTAAATAATTGTCGGAATAATCCATTTCACAAATATATATATATATATATATATATATATATATATATATATATATATATATATATATTATTTACCATTAACACATTTTCCTTGTATCTTGTGGGAGGGATATTAAAATGACCCAAAACCTATACTTGCAGTAAACCGCCTGCATACGGATAGGAAATGAGTTCAGTAAATAAACAAAAATAAAAAAAGGGATGTAAGACAAGGAGGTGTCTTCTCGCCGGACCTTTTCAACTTATACAGCGAAGTGAGTCTGAGAAAATTAGAACTCCTACCCGGATTCATTATTGGCAGCCACAATCTTTACAAGATAAAATACGTATATGATACAGTGTTGATAGCAGACACATAAAAATTGAAACAGAATGTAGTGAAGGAAGGCGAGAAGAAAGGACTAAACCTCAATGATAAAAAAAACTGACTGCATATTTGTAGTAAAAGGGACAGGCCAACATGCAAATTGCAAATTACAGATATCGAAATCAGAGAGCTGCAACAATTTAGAAATCTGTGAAGCGTATTAACAAAGGGCGGAAAGTGTGACACGAAAATCCAAAGGCACATTTGGATAGGGAAAGATGCCTTCTAGAAGCTAAGCATTAAGTATTAAGAAATAGAAATTAGTATATTGTTGGGTAAGCTTTTCTTTGAATAATGGCCTTAATTCTTCGTGGCATGCTATAGACTAAATTCTATAGTCCTTCATCAGATTTTTCCAGCATTTCTCTAATTCGCGAAAAATCTCATCTTCTGTGTTAACTTTCCTATCAAGGACACACTTTTCCTTGATAGGCCAAAGGTTATTAATTGGGTTAAGATCAGGACTCTGACTAGGCCACCGGAAGATTTGGGAATTATTAAATCAAAAGGTTACCCAACATAATATTAAATCATTTCTTGACTTGTATAATGTACATACGTACACCTGTATTAATAAACGAATTCTATTCTTCACTTATCTTGGTAAAAATATAAACAATCAACTTACTATGGGTGCGTCCATTTTTTACCTCGTAAATGTTTGAATTATTTTATTTTTATTGTAAATTATTATTCTTGATGTAATTTTCCGCGTATTTTTTTTTATTATAATTTTAATATATTCATTTAATTTCGTTTCATATCCATTCGAATCGGCATAATTTATAAATATTTATTTCATTGTTATTTTACCCGATTCTAAATCTTATTTCTTTAATTTAGTTTTAAATTTTATGTTAGGAATTTATTTAGGGATGACAAGCGTGTCTCTTTGTCAAGGAATCTGCCGTATCATAAGTGGTGCCTCGTCGAGTTTAGTGGTTGCCTCTGTAATTAATCATCTTCTTAAATGCTTCGTTGGTCCTACCACGTGCCGTGCGGGTATGTTAATGCACTGTCAGCGTTTTACACACATACATCAACAGGACGGTCGGTCGGTCGGTCGGACGGTCTATCTATCTATCTATCTATCTATCTATCTATCTATCTATCTCAACCTATTCATATCTATCTATCTATCTATCTATCTATCTATCTATCTATCTATCTATCTATCTATCTAAATCTGTTCATATCTATCTATCGAAATCTGTTCATATCTATCTATCTATCTATCTATCTATCTATCTATCTATCTATCTATCTATCTATCTATCTATCTATCTATCTATCTATCCATCTAAATCTGTTCATATCTAACAAAATCTGTTCATATTATCTATCTATCTATCTATCTATCTATCTATCTATCTATTTTTGCATTATTCATGAAGCTCTTCTTAGCCGAGCGATAAAAGCACGTCGGATCAGACGGTCATTCCTCTTGGAAAGGTGATCCAGATTCCTATCTTGCCGGAATATTCTTTATTGGGGTTTGTTGAGTCTGCAGGCCGTTATACGTAATAATTACTGCCAAAAATAAACAGAGCGTCTACTCAATTACGGTTATCCAATCGAAAAATGTTGCATTAAAAAATAATACATACATACATATTTTCGAATCCAGGTCTCTTGATCCACTCGTTACTGCGTTAACTAATGGACAATTCCCGGGAAATCCGGTTGAGTCCCCTTGAGAAAAAGAGTGATTTTAAAAAACAGTGGCTCCTCCTTCTATTAACTCATTGCTCTTCAACTGAATTGTACACTCCAGATCACTAGCGTATTTCGTATAGAAAACGTTAATTTTTCCCTTTTTTTTTTCCTGCCGTGCGACGATAGCCTGTTGCCAAATCGGTCGGGTTTCGATCCCGGCATGAATCATTCGGACATCTAGACACACTGAAGAGCTCTGATACAGCGAAACAGTCTGTCTGTGGATGACTCTCTCTCTCTCTTGCTCTCTCTCTCTCTATATATATATATATATATTATATATATATATATATATAATAAATTAACTGATTTCAAAATATGGTTTCATCGTTACACAGGAATTACCATGTTTCATTACTGTTCTTTGTAAAATAAATATCAATAAGAACAGCGGATGATATATCTTACTGTTCTTTCTTTTTTTTACTATAATATATATATATATATATATATATATATATTTACACACACACGCACACACATACATATATATATATATATGTTACTGTTTTATATATGTATACGTTACTGTTTTAACCACTTGACTATATATATAGTTATATGGTTCAAGGGGGAAATTGTCACTATTTTATATTTGTAATTTCGCGCATGCGCGTTGTTTTTTTTTGTTTTTTTTAAGTTTTGTCGACTGGGCACCATCTGTGAGGAAGAACACATTGACACAATTCAGTTTGCTAGAAATCTGGAAATGGCATGCTGTACTGCTTGGCATTTGCACCGGAAGCTCCAATACAAACATTTCAGAGTATTTGGGTGTGCAGAGGATACGGAAAAAGTTGGATGAGTCTAATGGTGATTACGAAGGTGTTTGGAGTGATCACTAGTAACGGCGACGTTATACTCCTATTCATCTTCCCATAGGATCACAGACTCAACCCGAAGAATTACGTCTTGAGAAAGTAGTGCTGCCCTGAGTGAAGAGGGTGACAGCTGGAAGACCCTATGTCTGGCCACCACACTCTGCACCATGTCAAACTATCAGGAGAACCCAGTTATGGCTGTCAGATAATTTCTGCGGTGACATCACCCCTTACATCCAGTCACATAACTCCTCAGGCAGCAACCCCCTTGATTATTTTGTGTGGGGCGCCGTTGAGCGAGAGACAAAAAAAACTCCTCGTAACACCAAAGATGAACTGAAATCAAGGATTATGGCAGCATTCACCAACTTAAACAAGGAGACCGCCCAGAAGAGTTGCAGGAGATTCTGATGTTCTGATGTTATGTGGAGGGTGTGGGTGAAGCCAATAAAGATTTTATTGAATAACTTTACTCTTTAATAATTCAAGATATTTTTGTGTAATTTTGTTAAATATATCTGTTAAAATGAGATGACAGTGTTATTATCATTTTTACGCAATATAGACGACAATTTATCCATCGTACCTATATATATATATATATATATATATATATATATATATAATAAATTAACTGATTTAAAATATGGTTTCATATGCTACTGTTTTATACATGTATACGTTACTGTTTTATCCATCGTACCCTATATATATATATATATATATATATATATATATATATATATATATATATATATATATTATTAATCATAACAGACAACGAATGTTTATTATATTTTATCATGAGCCGTTCTAAGCGTCGTATAATGTCTTTAGTTTCAAGAGAAAATAAAGACAGAAACTATACAATCTACGCCAAATATAATGAAGAAATAGGCAAATTTTGGACAGTTTTATCTTTTTTTTTTCTTGAAACTAAAGCCATTATACGATGCTTGGAACGGCTCATGATAAAACATAATAAAATTTCGTTGTCTGTGATATTTAACAATGTATGTTTGAATAATGATCTGCTGCACTATACACTATATATATATATATATATATATATATATATATATATATAATGTATAATTTTAAGGTCTGCTATATTTATCGGTTAAAGTGCTATATATCAGGGATAGAGTGTATGTAAATATAAAAGTAGACATGGAAGTCAATATCCAGAGGCGAAAGTGCTCCGAGAAAATGACACAAATGATAAAAGAGCACAACAGGAAAACAACAAACCACCTGAACAAATTAATCCCACATTGTTACTGCAGAATGAACAACGAATGTCCCTTAAATGGCAGTTGCTTGCAGAACAATGTAATATACCAAGCCACTGTAAAATACGCAAAAATGGAAGAAAAATATACACAGGAGTAACTGAAGGACGCTGGAAACAAAGAAATTACGTACACAAAACCCCCTTCAAAATAGTAAATACGCGAACTGCAATCTCTGGGAGATTAAAAAAAAATCATACCAAAAATATCATGGAAAATAAGGAAAAGAACATCAGCCAATCTCAATCAATCCAAAAAAACAAAAAAAAAAACAAAACTGTAAACACTGCCTGGGGGAAAATAGCTTTAATTACTTTCCCTAGATCAAAACAAACTACTAAATAAGCGATCAGAACTCATCTCAAAATGCAGACAGGAAAAAACATTTTTACTACGTTACTTAAACATCGGGAACTATAAAGGAACAAGAATTAACGAAAATTAATAAATAAAATAAACAAAAACAATTAAAATAAATAAATGAACCAAGTAAATAATAAACCAATTAACAAACTTTGTACGCACAAATAAACACATTAAAATAATAAAAGAATAAATAATACCACGAAAATAGATCCACAGTCCTATGGGTAAAAGAGAAACTCGGATGAGTTGCCCCACGGAATATATGATCGGGCGGCGCTATACCGAGACTAATGCGCTTCGTCACCGAGGCCTGTTGGTACAGTTGGTATGACGTTTGCCTGATAAAGTAACTGTCCGGGTTTCAATTCCCGGTAGTGGATGAGAACTGCTGATGAGTCCCAAATATAAGACGAAACGGCCGTCCAGTTCTTTCTACATTCTGTTGAGGTTTCTTCTAGACTCGATGAATTACTTAATTACAATACACACAGATATATATATATGTATATATGCGGCTGGGATCTTAAAAGTGGCTTATGCTAAGTCTGGTGGGGGGCATCGTCATATTTCTGTTTTTAGAAAAAGGTTTTAAACTTTGTATTTTATGTCTTGTTACAAATATTTTATGCAGTATTTTCAATGGTTGTATCGGTCTATGCATTATTAAAAACGTGTATTGTGCGTATGAAAGAAAATTTACACTAAGTGTATGGTCACCAATACTATTTTTCCAAAAT
>CAHIKZ030001193.1:247500-255000 GCA_903632075.3 Acanthosepion pharaonis
ATTAAATCAAAGATTTATTGTCAAAATCTTTGTGTTATTATTAATTATAAAAACCTCGGCATTTTTTGATCATTAAATTACATTTTTGATCCGTTTTAGAACATTCGAAATTTTTCTTAAAATCTTGTTGTTCTTGCGTTGGCGATGGTAGAAGGACATTTTAGCGTCTTTTTTTCTGGCGAAAAACATTAATTTGGAACTTCAAGTAAAAATCAAATAATTGTCGGATTTGAATGAAACTTTCAGAAGTTATTCACAAATAAATAAAAGTATTTGTATTGTTTAATCTTTATAATATTTATACAAAGAACTCCTCGGAGAATTTAAATCATGATTTTTTGTAAAACAGGACCTTCAGCTACCGAAAATTTGTTCTGAATTGTAAAAATAAAATGCAATAAATCTAAACTATTGATTAGAAAAGCTTTTAATTTTTAGCTTTTTGAAAAGGATATATTATGGACATTATTTTATTAGGAACATTATTTTCTTTAAAAAAATATTTTTATTTTATTATCATAATAATGATAAAATATATAGCTTCTAAAATTTTGAGTCTTTCCTTGCATTGGGTGCTGTAGACTATTTTGTTTTTATCTACTAGTATTTATCTTATGTTGATAGTTGTACATTTGTCGTTCATGATGTGCCGAACGATGTGTGCACGGATTGCGCTAACTTTCGACAAATGGCAAGTCAATCTGCGAGAAAGTGTGCTGCATGTATGCCCAATGTAAGTATTTAATGTTATTTTTTGACTATTAGTTTTGGAGATGCAATTTCCGGTGGGTGAGGGAGGGGCATAAGAATACATGGGCAACATTATTTTTACATAAGGGTGATTTATAAGCTTCAAAATTCTTTATGAACGCCAACATTGAGATTGACTATTCTGGGTTCGGTTCCAAATTCAAAGAACTATCACCCGAAAAAGGCTGGAGCGTACAAGTTACCGAAACCTCGTGAATATGGCAACGAAGATGAGGACAAGAGCCTGGACAATGTAATTAGTGTAAATAATTACAATACGTCATCTCAGATATTAAACAGATCCTGAAGAAGGCTGTAGCGTACAAAGGCCGAAACGAAGATGAGGACAAGAGCCCGGACAATGTAATTAGTGTAAATAATTACAATACCTCATCTCAGAAATTAAACAGATCCTGAAGAAGGCTGTAGCGTACAAAGGCCGAAACTTCGTGAATATGGCAACGAAGATGAGGACACGAGCCTGGACAATGTAATTAGTGTAAATAATTACAATACCTCATCTCAGAAATTAAACAGATCCTGAAGAAGGCTGTAGCGTACAAAGGCCGAAACTTCGTGAATATGGCAACGAAGATGAGGACAAGAGCCTGGACAATGTAATTAGTGTAAATAATTACTATACCTCATCTCAGAAATTAAACAGATCCTGAAGAAGGCTGTAGCGTACAAAGGCCGAAACTTCGTGAATATAGCAACGAAGATGAGGACAAGAGCCTGGACAATGTAATTAGTGTAAATAATTACAATACGTCATCTCAGAAATTAAACAGATCCTGAAGAAGGCTGTAGCGTACAAAGGCCGAAACTTCGTGAATATGGCAACGAAGATGAGGACAAGAGCCTGGACAATGTAATTAGTGTAAATAATTACAATACCTCATCTCAGAAATTAAACAGATCCTGAAGAAGGCTGTAGCGTACAAAGGCCGAAACTTCGTGAATATGGCAACGAAGATGAGGACAAGAGCCTGGACAATGTAATTAGTGTAAATAATTACTATACCTCATCTCAGAAATTAAACAGATCCTGAAGAAGGCTGTAGCGTACAAAGGCCGAAACTTCGTGAATATAGCAACGAAGATGAGGACAAGAGCCTGACAATGTAATTAGTGTAAATAATTACAATACGTCATCTCAGAAATTAAACAGATCCTGAAAAAGGCTGTAGCGTACAAAGGCCGAAACTTCGTGAATATGGCAACGAAGATGAGGACAAGAGCCTGGACAATGTAATTAGTGTAAATAATTACAATACGTCATCTCAGAAATTAAACAGATCCTGAAGAAGGCTGTAGCGTACAAAGGCCGAAACTTCGTGAATATGGCAACGAAGATGAGGACAAGAGCCTGGACAATGTAATTAGTGTAAATAATTACAATACCTCATCTCAGAAATTAAACAGATCCTGAAGAAGGCTGTAGCGTACAAAGGCCGAAACTTCGTGAATATGGCAACGAAGATGAGGACAAGAGCCTGGACAATGTAATTAGTGTAAATAATTACAATACCTCATCTCAGAAATTAAACAGATCCTGAAGAAGGCTGTAGCGTACAAAGGCCGAAACTTCGTGAATATAGCAACGAAGATGAGGACAAGAGCCTGGACAATGTAATTAGTGTAAATAATTACAATACGTCATCTCAGAAATTAAACAGATCCTGAAGAAGGCTGTAGCGTACAAAGGCCGAAACTTCGTGAATATGGCAACGAAGATGAGGACAAGAGCCTGGACAATGTAATTAGTGTAAATAATTACAATACGTCTAATTATATCATGTACACATTAAATACCTTCTCTTGTAGCGAATGATATTTTATTTAATGCATGCTGTTTATTTTCTATAATGATAGCTTCTAAAATTTCGAGTCTTTCCTTGCATTGGGTGCTCTATAGCAGAGTCGGCAACCTTTTGCTAACTTTGTGGTCGACTTAGGGTTTTAAAATCATTCAGTGTACCAACAGCAAACGTATTTTTTATACAAGTCAAGGTCAATATACCTATTGTACAATATATTTTATATAGTAATATATAGTATATATACTTTAGTATATATTAAAATTGAAACAGCTAATTATCTTCTTTGTGTTGTAGTAGTCATTGGTTCGGACTTCGTGATGTCATTTGCGATTGCGTGATGTCATTGGAAATTGCTTGACGTGCCACCTGTGTCACGCGTGCCGTTGATGGCCGACCTCTGCTCTAGGCCATCTTTCCTCATTAGATGTTCCAGATGCTTCAACACTTTTATGTTGAGTAATCAAACAGAACATATAGCATGATCAACACTAGAAGGTAGACGGAACTATTTGTTAAGTCATCGTGACCGAGGCTTTGAGAGTACTGGCCTTGTTTATCATACGAATTTTTATACAAGTCAAGGTCAATAGACCTATTCTACAATATATTTCATATAGTAATATATAGTTATATACTTTAGTATGTAATAAAACTGAAACAGTAAAATATCTTCTTTTCGTTGTAGTTTTTGGTTCGGACTTCGTGATGTCAATTGCGTCTGCGTGTCATTTATTTTATTTTTCCAATTTTCGGATAATCTAGTGAATATTTTGCTCGAAGTTGTGGATAAACTGTCCAAAGTTCATATTTTGTTATTTTTGTTTAAGTACTTTCGGCTTTCGAAGTCATTATCAAGAACCGATCTGATGTCTGTGTGGTAGTTACAATTCCTTTGTCTGCATCCTGGTTTTCTTTGGGAAGTTGGTCGTTTGAAATGGTCTAGGTTGACGTCATGTGTAACGACTACTGCAAACAAGGCTGCAAACAATGATTACGATTTAATTATTTATTTATTTTTATTTTATTTTATTTTTATTATTACAATAAAATATATGCTTGCATTAATTATTTCATATTCACTTTAAGATAACTTTAAATTAAAGATATTAGTTCCATTTCATCCTCAAGCGAATGAATGAAAGCTTGAGGATGAAATGGTACTAATGTCTTTAATTTAATTACAAAATTAAATTCGTGGCATTTAGCTTCCATTTTTGAAACATGGTTAGAACTGTGTAGTGGAAAAAACATATTTTAAATCAATTAATTTATAATATTAATGCTCTGTAAATTTACATTAAGCACTATTTTGTAAAAAAAAAAATACCTATAAGGACACCGGATTATATATCTTACTGTTCTTTTTTTTTATATATATATATATATATATATATATATATATATATATATATATATATATATATATATATATCAATTGAACATTGAAGTCAACTCTCAAAGGTTCTGAGTGCTGTCTTCAATGTTCACTTTTATATTTTCATACGTTCTCTCCCAGAGATTGACCACTTTATCCCATAGAAATAGGATACCTTAAAACCATATTTCTTCACACACACACACACATACATATATATATATATATATAAATCGTCATTAAAAAAGATTGACAAATAAGTCAAATTAAGTATTTTATTAAATTTTTCTTCTGTTGATATAATTAATGTTCTTCTTTTCTGAATATAAATTATGCAGAAATTATCCAAATATATGTCCGAGGTTCGATTCCTGTCGGGGGACGCATATTTTCTATGAATATTTCTCGGATATTCAGGCCGGAAAATGTCGTTAATACTGTTTATTATAAACAGAGCATTTACTTAAATATTTGTATCTATAAAAGAACGTATGAACATAAAAATGCCTTTTAATATATATATATATATATATATATATATATATATATATATATATAGGGATTCGTATCGCCCTTGTCTGTCACTATCGTTTCGGACACAAAGTCATTTTCAGAATGGAGTATTTAAGAAAACGTTTCTTACACACTACCAAATACCACACACATGTACAAGCGAACACACAAATTATCTGAATTATATATATATATATATATATATATATTATGAAATGGACAAAGTCAGACAATTATTTCAAGACATTTTATGTTTATACATTCTTTTTATAGATACAAATATTTAAGTAAATTCTCTGTTTTATAATAAACAGTATTAACAACATTTAGTGGCCTGAATGTCCGAGAAATCGGTTAAGGCAGGTCAGTCTATATGACAGTTCCGTATAGGATACAGGTTCGATTCCTGCCGGAGGACGCATATTTTATATGACTATTTTTCGGACATTCAGACCAATAAATTTTGTTAATACTGTTTATTATAAACAGAGCATTTACTTAAATATTTCTATCTATAAAAAGAATGTATAAACATAAAATGTCTTAAAATAATTGTCGGACTTTGTCCATTTCATAATGTGTGACGCTATTTGTTTACATTTGGATACGCTTTGAGCAGATATGAATGTACGTGAAGGATTCATGGAAGATTGAAGTTTAAATACAGTATAATCGACCTTGGTAACTGAACGCTCCTCTGTGGCCGAATCGGTTTAGGCACGTCATAGGATACAGGTTCGTTTCCTGTTGGAGGACGAATATTTTGTATGAAAATTTTTTCGGACATTCAGGCCGGTAAATGTTGTTTAATACTGTTTATTATAAAACAGAGCATTTACTTAAATATTTGTATCTATAAAAAGAATGTTAAACATAAAAATGTCTTAAAAATAATTGTCGTACTTTGTCCATTTCATAATGTGTGACGTCATTTGTTTACATTTGGATACGCCATGAGCAGATATGAATGTACGTGAGAGATTCATAGAAGATTGAAGTTTAAAGGCAGTAAATTCGACCTTGCTAACCGAACGCTCCTTCGTGGCCAAATCGGTAAAGGCACGTCAAGCTAAATGACGGTTCTGTATAGGATACAGGTTCAAATCCTGTCAGAGGACGAATATTTTCTATGAAAATTTATCGGACATTCAGGCCGGTAAATGTTGTTTATTATAGCAGATCATTTACTTAAATATTTGTATCTATAAAAAGAACGTATAAACATAAAAATGTCTTAAAATATTTAATTATCTTGTTTTTGTCGACTGGAGTTGGGTCTAATGTTTCTAAGAGAAGAGTCATCTTGGGTATTGTTACCGTGCATTTGATTTTTATAGAAGATGTTAATCTTAATTTTTACGTATGGCAAGAAAAGAAGAAAATTATAAGAACAAGAAAAAAATTAAATAAAAAATAAAACCATCAAAACCTTGTCAGTCATATTTAATGAAACGTTTATAAAAGAGGGAATTTTATAGATACAAATATTTAAGTAAATGCTCTGTTTATAATAAACAGTATTAACATTTACCGGCCTGAATGTTCGAGAAATTTAATAGAAAATGTTTGTCTTCCGTCAGGTATCGAACTTGTCATATAGCCTGATGTGCTACACAATTTCTCTGAATTTTCTCGAACATTCAGGCCGGGAAATGTTGTTAATAATATTTATTATAAACAGAGCACTTACTTAAATATTTGTATCTATAAAAATAAGGTATAAACAATAAATATATTAAAGTAGTTGTTGGACTTAGTACATTTCACAATATATGATGTCATTTGTTTACATTAAGATACGCTTCGAGCAGATATGAGCGTTCGAGAGAAATCATAAGGAATTTGTAGTTTAAAAGCAGTAATTCTATCTTGCCAACCAGACGCTTCCTCTGTAGTTAAAGAGTTTAGCACATCAGGCTATATGACGGTTCAGTGTATGATACAGGTTCGATTCCTGTCAGAGAACACATAGTTATTTTTTTAAATTTCTCGGACATTCAAGCTAATGTAGCTAATACTGTTTATTATAAATAGGGGATTTCCTTAGATATTTGTTTCTATAAAAATAACGTATAAATAGAAACTATATTAAAATAATTGTCGGACTTAGTACATTTCATAATATGTGATATCATTTGTTTACTTCAAAGATACGCTTCGAGCAGATATGAGCGTTCGAGAGAAAACATGGGAAATTTGTAGTTTAAGAAAAGCAATTCGACATAACTAACCAAAAAAAAAAGAAAAAAAAAAGAAGCAGTAATTCGATCTTTCAAAACCAAACGTTTCCTCTGTAGCTGAATGGTATAGCACGTCAGGATATGTGACGAGTAGGCAGAGGAAAGCGTCTGGTTAGCAAGGTCGAATTACTCGAACAAAAATAGCCAAATATGAATTCGAACTGTTTATCCACAACTTCGAGCATGATACTCAACACCTTATCGGAAAATTGAAAAAATACAATAAAAATTAGATCGACAGGAGTTATTACATATATATATATATATATATATATATATATATATATGTAGTTCAAATGTTTTAAGCCGTCCCAGAGTTAGAATGGGCTGAACTTGACAGAAGTGTGAAACCTTTCTATCCCAAAAATGAAAAGAATCTCTTTGAGTCATTTAAAAAAAAAAATGGAATCAATTATCAAACTTATACTTTGAGAAACGTTTGCAACGAATGCCAACAACTTTTGCTGCATTAATCAAGTCTAAAGGAGGATATTTTGACGAGAGCAAAATTTAATCATAGAATTTTTTTTCTTTTTGTCATAATAACATTTCTAATAAGACAACCAAGTCTCACATTATTTTTTAACCATGTAGAATAATTTTCTCTTATTTAAAGTACAAAACGACTATTTTTGGTAACAATTTAAAAAATTGCACGGTTCGCCCCAAGCTTTTAAACTGCATTACACACACACACACACACACACACACACACACACACACACACACACACACACACACACACACACACACACACACACATATATATATATATATATATATATATATATATATATAA
>CAHIKZ030001193.1:260000-285000 GCA_903632075.3 Acanthosepion pharaonis
AATAGTAATCGGAGATCGGGGCCTTAAGAAAAATAAATGGACAATTTTACTAACAGTGTCCCAGGTAACATCAACATATAGGTTGCCCAGAAAATCGCCCTACTAGGAACATCCCATATGGTAAGCAAAGTGCTATCAATCAAATGACAATGGATCCGGCTCTACAAAGCGGGAAAAATAACATGCACAAATAATAATAATAATAATAATTATAATAATAATAATTCAGGTAGATGAAACTTAACAGCCTAGAAAAGCAGTCCACCTAGGAGAAGGAAAACCCTGATTTTAAACCTGCTTGCGGTTGTATCTAAACAAAGAAAAGGCCATGGAAGTAAATGAAAACAGGAAACTCGGAGTAGAACCCCGAAGGCGGTTGGCTTTGAACACTTAACAACTTTTCGGCAACTTCTGCCGTTAAGCTGTCCCAAAATGTAATGGTCTATATTCCTTTCGATCTTGTCGGTACGACTGAGAGGGGGACCATGTCGTCTGGGTAATGTACGGCCTTTCTATCCTATCAGCCAGACCTGCGCCCTGATGAAGTCAGTCCAATTTCACTACCAAAGGACTGAATTTTGGCCAAGCAGGGGCTGACTTTATCTCGCGATATAAATAGATGCTTACTAGTATTACTACTACTACTAGTAGTAGTAATAATAATAATCATAAGATCTTCAAAAAGCTATCAAAATACAAGGACCTTAAAATCGAAATCTCAAAAATGTGGCACATGGGAACATCAACAATCCCTATTGTAGTTGGAGCTCTTGGATTGGTTGGAAAAGATTCCAGTAGACTAATTGAAGGGATTCCTGGAAGCCAATGCTTTAAAGAAATACAAACAATTGTTCTCGCGAGTACAGCCCACACCTTATGAAGGGCTTTATCTATGTAAAATATGTGTGTGTGCCTTTTTTTTTTAAATTAGTGGAAAATGATGTCATTCCTGGGCGGGACCCGGAAAAAAATCTGTACACACCTGAAATCAAAGGAAATAATAATAATAATAATAATAATAATAACTGCCAGAAACAGGTATGAACACCACCCAGACCCGGTTACGGAGACAGGACCTATTACAATTTTATGGGACTTTACAATACACACAGAGAGAACAATCAAAGCTAATTGCCCTGACACCGTGATTACATGCCGTAAATGTGTCTCCTTAGTGATATGGCAGTCCCTGCAGACTGCAGTGTATCTTTGATGATCTTCAAAAAGCTGTCAAAATACAAGGACCTTGAAATGGAAATCTCAAAAATGTAGCAAATGAGGACATCAACATCCCCTGCTATAGTTGGAGCCCTCGGATTGGTTGGAAAAGATTCCAGTAGACTGATTGAAGGGATTCCTGGAAGCCCATGCTTTAAAGAAATACAAAAAAATTGTTCTGACGAGTACAGCCCACACCTTACGAAGGGCTTCGTCTAGGTAAATACTTTTTTTTTCTTTTCCAGTGGAAAACGTCATGATGCCATTTCTAACCTTAGGAAAGAAATGTGTACATACCAGAAACACACACACACACACACACACACACACACACACACAAAAGTAGTAGTAGTAGTAGGAGGAGGAGGAGGAGGAGGAGGAAGAAGAAGAAGAAGAAGAAGAGGAGGAGGAAAATATTCCAGTAGACTAATTGAAGGGATTCCTGGAAGCCCATGTATTAAAGAAATGAGGCCATTTTTGACCTTAGGTCTCTGGTTGGGACCCGAAAGGAAATGTGTATACAACAGAATCAGAGGAAATAATAACAACAACAATAATAATAACAATAATAATCGGCCGGACATCGTTATTAGAGACCGCAAACAAAAAACATTGCCTCCTTATTGATATGGCAGTCCCTGCAGACTGCAATGTATCTTTGAAGATATTCAAAAAGCTGTAAAAATATAAGGACCTTGAAATCGAAATCTCAAATAATGGCACATGAGAACATAAACAATCCCTGTTGTAGTTGGAGCCCTCGGATTGGTTGGAAAAGATTCCAGTAGACTAATTGAAGGGATTCCTGGAAGCCCATGCCTTAAAGAAATACAAAAGATTGTTCTCAAGAGTACAGCCCACACCTTACAAAGAGCTTTATCTATGTAAAACATGTGTGTTCGTGTGTGTGTGTTTTTGTTGGTCAGTGGAAAATGTGATGCCATTTCTAAACTTAGGTCTCTGGGCAGTGCCCTGAAAGGAATGAGTACACACCAGAAATCAAAGGAAATAAAATAATAATGATAGCCTACACGCACTCAACTACCACGTTAATATCTTGTATAATAGTAAGGGGCCAAAATATAGGTTCTGTGTCTGTCAAATATATCGAAACTACTAGCAGTATAACCTACCTTCGACGGGTCTTTCATTACTGGGAATTTTTGCAGTTCAATTAGAGCAAGTTTAAAGTCAACCCACCCGAAAATCAATATTAGTAACAACAATGGGGTGCATCTAAGGTACATCCCGAAATGGGGGAGGGGGTTAACAATTTGAATGGGGGAGGTGGACCTGTAAAGGAACGTTTTTGAGTTTTTCAATCTTGCAAGGAATGAACCTTTTCTATGGACTGTCATAATAATAATATATGATAATTTTTATTTATAATATAATTTTTTTTATAATTCTAATAATCTTTTGCGTTAGATTTCAACTCTCTAAATTGATTGGACGCTGTTATTTTTACAGACATTAAATTTTCCCTTTGATTTTTGCGCAAAGTATAAAAAATTAATTTTTTCGATTTTTCACCTTCCAGGTTGTAATTTTTCCAGCCAATTTGAACTCAAAACCGGCACTGAAGAATTATCTATCAAAAAAAATCCCCACCAAAAAAGAAAAAAAAAACAAAACAAGTTCGTTGAAATTCGATGAAAACTGTGGAAACTCATAAACAACATCCGATCACTCACACACATACCTACATACACACACATATAGAATTATAGATATAGATTGATCACCTAATCAAGAGAATGCTCTATATTCACACACAAAGAGTACAAAAACTGTCATGGCGGTGTAGCTCAATATCTGCATTGGAAGATCTGCCATTACTGCTTCATAAAAACAGCCGCAAACTGGTATGGACATCATCTTGAATCTGTAGTTGAGGGAGCAGATGTTATCATCGTGTCGGATTTTTTCTATCTACACAGATCGGACAATGCAATCAAATCGCCCAGACATTATTATCAAAGATAGAAAATGGAAAACTTTGCACACTGATCAACATAAGCGTAGCAAGATTTTTTAAAAACGGAGCAAATACTATGACCTGGAGATGGAAATAAAAAAAAAATATGGCACTTAAAAACTAAAATTGTTCCTGTTGTGGTTGGAGCTTTGGGACTGATAAAGAAAGGAACTCAAGTATAGTCAGCAAAATCCCTGGGGCACTATTTCTACAGGAAATCTTACGTAATAGTACAAACCCAAAATATAGGTTTTGTGAACAATATATCGAAATTACTGATCCCCTTATCAAGGGAATGCTCAATACTCAAACACAATGAGAACAAAAACTGCCATGACAGGGTAGGTCAATATCTGCAATGGAAGATCTGTCATTATTCCTTCATAAAAACAGCCGCAAACTGGTATGGACATCATCTTGTATCTGTAGTTGAGGGAGCAGCTGTTATTGTCTCGGATTTTTTTTCTATCTACACAGATCGAACAATGCAATCAAATCTCCCAGACATTATTATCAAAGATAGAAAAAGGAACACTTTGCACACTGATCAAAATGAACGTACCAAGTGACAAAAACATCTGTGCGGAGATTTTTGAAAAACGGAGCAAGTACTATAAAATATAGGTTTTGTGAACAATATATCGAAATTACTGATCCCCTTATCAAGGGAATTCTCAATACTCACACACAATGAAAACTAAAACTGCCATGACATCCAAGATGATGTCCATACCAGTTTGCGTCTGTTTTTATGAAGGAGTAATGACATCTTCCATTCACTAGGATGTAAAGTTCATATAAAAAATATAGATGTTTCTAATGAAATAAATTGGATGAGTTCCAAACTCAGTAAAAATTTCGGGTTTTTATAAAAGTTTTGGGTTTTTATAGCAAAAAAGCATCATCTAAAAAAAGGAGCAACCCCTACACTGATCGAACAATGCAATCAAATCGCCCAGACATTATTATCAAAGACAGAAAAGAAAAACTTTGAACACTGAGCGTAGCAAGTGCATGTGTGTATGTTATGGGGTCTCCCCCGTAGAATATAGGGCCACAGCTTCACTACGCCAGGGGCTGCTGCTTCGGGTTTTTGTAGCAAGTATGTCTCGTTGGCCGACATGAATTTCGCCTCTATTAAACATCGGAAGATGTCATGGTCTGGCCACGTGCAAGGAACTGTTAAAGGCGGACGTAAGAGGCCCCTTGACGTTATGTAATAGTTAGCAAGCTTATCTCGCTAGAACAATTATGACTGGGTAGTGAGTTCGATCCTCACTGGGTACTCCTATGCTTTCGACCTTGTGCCACATCTAAGCTACGATTAGAAAATCAGCATCTAGGATCGTAAGTTGGTACCAAGTCAGAATTTTCCTTCTCGAAAATCTTTATTCTTTTTAGGATGTTTGGCTACTGAATTTGAATACTAGAATTTCAGTGTAATAAATGCTCTTCATTCTTGACAAATTTCACTAGGATGTAAAGTTCATATAAAAAATATAACGATGTTTCGAATGAAATAAATTGGATGAGTTCCAAAATCAGTAAAAATTTAGATGAAAAGTTTTGGGTTTTTATACCAAAAAAGCACCATCTAAAAATATCTTTTTTCTTCATAGACATACACTGCAGTTCAAAAATTTGAAGCAAATTTTTTTTTTAAATTGGTCCAAAAACTAGATGTTTTGTAATAAGAGAAAATTATTATGCCTGATTAAAAAAACTGAGATATGCTTTTTTAATAGAAATTTTATTATGATAAAAAGGAAAAAAAAGAAGCATTTTATGATCAAATTTTGCTCTCTTCAAAATATCCTTTAGCCTTGATAACGTCAAGGGCCTCTTACGTCCGTCTTTAAGGATACCTTGCATGATAGTCATACAGAGGTTCTTATGCCGTGTGACGTGGCCAGACCATGACATCTTCCGACGATTAATATAGGCGAAATTCCTTTAGCCTTGATTACTGCAGCACAAATTTTCGGCATTTGTTGCAAAGGTTTCTCAAAGTATAAGTTTGATAATTGATTTTATTCTTTTTTGCATTGACTCTAAGAGCTCTTTTTCATTTTGGGGATGGAAAAGTTTCACTCTTCTGCCAAGTCCATCCCATGCCAAATTTGGGGGTGTCTTCAAATTTTTGAAATGTAGTGTACGTAATCAAGGAGTCCTCTTAAGTCCTGAGTCTGATCCTGGATAAGTGCCTCTGTTCTACAAGATTAAACTTAAAGTATGTTTATCATTTAAATGAAATACTCGAGTGGCACCATGCATCCTGACGATTTGAAAGAAATATTCATAGATATATGACTTGTTTTTTACGGTTTATCAACCATTTAATAATTATTTAGGACCGAAAAATATTTCAGGTTTTAAGAATAATTCTTTCTTTACGTTCAAGCGATCTGGAAGAAGGAAAGAGAAAACGAAGAAGAAAGAAAGAAAAAATAATACGAAAACAGGTCATAAGCGAGCACACACACGCTCGGCTGACAGATAACAGGTGTTGAAAAATATCCAGGTCAAGCATCTAACCGAGATCTGGGGAAAATGGAAGTTGTTATCAATTGGTTGAAGAAACGAAGTTTAGGGACAATGAAAAATATTGATAAGTAACAAGTGGAAAGTGTGTCATTGGGTTGATAGTAAAAGTCTAAGTGGGTGGGGAAGTGTATCTAAGGATATGAAGGCAAACCATTAATACGAAAACCCAGACAATCTCCAGAATTGGAAAAAGGCCACACAAGATGATGTCGCTGAAAATTTTTTTTTGAGATAATAAAGATTTTTATTATCGGACCTTCGGCCGGAGGAAAATGAAATATTTTTATTTCGTTCAAAAAAACGCCAACAGGTCTGAGAAATTCCTTTCTTAGATCATATCCAATTAGCGATAAACTACTTGACAAATACCACGTGTTAAAAAGCCGAGAACGTCATCTCGGTCGCTCATAATAAGGGCGATTTAATTAATATTTTTGTTTTTTTTAAGCAAGGTATTTCTTTCCCAAAACAAAGCCATGGATTGTCCACGCCCGACTAGGACGTCATTGGCTAAATAGATCATATGACATACGAAGGAGGAGGAAAGATACCCGACCAGGACCTCATTGGCCGAGAGCGGTCACATGACGCACGAGGAAAATCAGTCGACGCCTCTATCAGAAGTGTAAGTGTGAGGAACCGATACGAAGAAGCGGGGAAGTGGATACACGCCCCTGAGAGGCACAGTAAGGGAGTGGGAGTGAGAGGAGAGTTACCGAAAATGGAAAAGAATGAAAAATCCCTAACCAGAAATAAGAAGGGTGGATACGTATTTAGAATTATCGAAGAACCCCTGGCGCCGACAGACCCACCCCAGTTTTGACGGCGTCAATAAAAGCGAAACCCCAACCGACAGAAATCATTGCAGCCGCGGACGGCAAGCGGAGTTTGAGCCGCGGACGGCGGGCCAGGTTCGTTCGCCCCTTTGCGTTTGGCCTAAGTGAAGAAGTTCGTTCGACCCAAGCCGAAGAGAAGAAGTTAGTTCGCGCACCGACGGCGGAGATGAGTGACCAGTAATTCAGACTCTGAAGAGAAGAAGTTAGTTCGCGCACCGACGGCGGAGATGAGTGACCAGTAATTCAGACTCTGAAGAGAAGAAGTTTGAGTTAGAGTTTGAGCAGCGGACGGCGAAAGAGTTTTGAGCCGTGGACGACAAGCAGAGATGAGCGCCCAGTGTTGAAACCGCGTCAAGATAGCTGACCAAGATTCACGCACACTTCTGGACTCTTCTTCAACCAAGAACAAGTAGTTTGAAGTGCGACTTAGAATCAGACCACAGAAATAAGTTTTTTTTTCGACTTTCGTCCAAAGACACACCGAAACACAAATTTCTTAGAGAGCAGATAACTTGAAGCCTTAAAGTTGCCTAGTAAAAGCGTCGTGCCACAATCCACAGAACGGGTCGGGAAGTAGACATAGTCCTATGTACCGAGCAAATAGACATAAAAAGTTTGTTACCTTTTTCTTTGATACGTTGGACCTTGTGAGATTTTATTTTTTATATTTTTTTTATACATAATTGTGTGTTATCACCCCCGTTAGACTCAACTTGCATTACGGCCCCAAGCCTTGTTGATCTCGTCTGTCTAAGATCAATTCACAACGTGGGTAGGCAGACCGGAGATCAGTGCAGTTACCCTGGTAACCAGGCGTTGGAAGCAGGTTGGGAACGACGAGGCTGGTATCAATGTAACCAAAGGGTTAGAACGTCACGTTTGGAGCAGCGAGGAGCAAACAGCTGACGCCGCGGCCAGGATATCAGAGCCTGGGGAGCACGTGACGTCACAATTGGCGCCGCGACCGGGATCGAACGACACAGTCGACGCTGCGACCGGGAGACGACGTTACAACTGGTGCCGTGATCAAAGGATCGACCCTGAGACAGCCGCGTCATGTCACAACTGGTGCCGTGACCAAAGGATCGACCCTGAGACAGCCGCGTCACGTCACACTCGTAGTTAATTCAAACAATTTTCAAGATGCTTCTATTGTTTTCCAAAGAGCGAAGACTGTTCCTGGATATCTTCCTGGTAATGTAACTGAGAGATGCATATGAAAATATAATATACTCTACACGAACATATATATGCAAAAATGCATATACAGTCTAACCCGGATATAAGAGAGTTGTCGGGACCGGAGAAGAAGTCTCTTATATCCGGGTTTCTCTTATATCCGAGTTTGGTCTATTTTATATACATAGGCTCTAATTTGGGACGAGAGAAAATCTCTCTTATATCTGGGTTTCTCTTATATCAGGGTCTCTTATATCCGGGTTACACTGTACATGAATATATACCAATGCATATACATGTACAGAGAAAAATAAATATTTCTAAAAAGGTAAGATATTTTGCAGAGATTGAGAACTTCTTGCAGGATTTACATACAGACTGCAGCTAAAAGACCCCAAAACTAGGGGTGCTCAAACAATAATATATCTTTGAAGACCTAATTCTAGAATTAGTTATCTTTCTGGGCCAGCGGTACTTATATTTATGCTCAGAATATTATCAGAAGGACGTGCACCGATGTTTCATAGACTACGCAAAAGCCTTCGACAAAGTACGCCACAAGGATCTGTTAGAACTGCTCAGCAACCTTGATATATTCGGGAAAGATATTCGAATAAACAAGAACCTATACTGGCAGCAAACAGTATTATGAACGCGCATAGTGAACGAGTTCAGTGAATATACAAAAATAGAAAGGGGCGTAATCTTTCACCCGACCTGTTCAGCCTATACAGCGAGGCAATTCTGAGAGAATTGGAAACCCTACCGGGATTTAACATCGGCAGCCACAATCTCAATAAAATAAGATACGCAGATGACACAGTAGTTATTGCCATAAATTATAATTGATGCCATTAGTAAACTAGTATTAAGATGAGATTCTATTGGATATAAAATGGGTGATCAGTTTTATATTGTTACCAAATAATAAACTGATCCCCCAATGAATTACAATATAATAATTGATGCCATGAGTAAATTAGTATTAAAATTCTATTGGACATAAAGTGGGGTATCAGTTTTCTATTGTTACCAAGTAATAAACTGATCCCCCAATGAATTACAATATGATAATTGATGCGATGAGTAAAGTAGTAAAATTCTATTGGACATAAAGTGGGGTATCAGTTTTCTATTGTTACCAAGTAATAAATTGATCCCCCAATGAATTACAATATAAATGATGCGATGAATAAACTAGTATTAAAATTCTATTGAACATAAAGTGGGGGATCAGTTTTCTATTGTTACCGAGTAATAAACTGATCCCCCAATGAATTACAATACAATTGATGCGATGAGTAAACTAGTATTAAAATTCTATTGTTCATAAAGTGGGGAATCAGTTTTCTATTGTTAACAATAAACTGATCCCCAAATTAATTACGTTATACCGTATATACTTTTGTAACGCGCGATGTATACTTTAAATACAGTTGTACTTTTTGACTACAGCAAATGGTTATATAGTTTTGGCCAACGGCGTAGCTAGGGCCAGAAGTACATACGCTAATTTTATATCTCGGGAATCATGACTTTCTTCCCTGATAACTATAATCTTCAAATACTCAAGTGTAATGTCAATCGACATCTGATACCTTGATCTTGTTCCCCGTCCTTCTCTTTATCATCTCCCCAATCACGCCTCTGTGACGTCACCCCGTCTGTCTGCGCGCCGTCGCCGTCCTATCCTGTCCTGTGACGACCAATGTGACTTGGTATTGGTCGCGGCACCAAATGTGACGTTCTAACCTTTTGCTGATTCGGATGGGAATCTGGTTAGATTCGGTATCAGCCTTGTCGTTCCCAGCTCACCTCCAACGTCTGGTTACCGAAGTAACTGCTTTGATTTCTAGTCTAACCTACCCACGTTGTGATTTGATGTTAGGTAGACGAAATCAATCAGTCGCCGGGCCGTAATGCAAGTCGAGTCCGGACAAGGGCAATACCGCACAAGTATATGTAAAAGAAAATAAAGTAATAACTCGAAAAGTTCAATTGTGTTAAAAAGGAATAACAATATTTTATATCTGGTTACTGAATACAGGACTGCGTCTTTCTCCCAAACCGCTAATATGGATTCGTGACATTTTGTGTTTGTTAGGCGAGTCTTAACATCTTAAGTCGTTTTTTCAAGAAACTGGTTTTGGTGTATCTTCAGGCGATATTCGTAAAACTTGTTATGGTGGTGTGAGTCTAAGTCGTTCTTCAAAAATAAATTGTTCTTGGTTAGAAGATCTTCAGGTATGGAATAGATGTTGTTCTTGTTTTTTCTCTCAGTAATAAGAGGACAACTGTAACATTTAAAATCAAACTCAGTGTTGCTACTGCACGCTCCAAAAATAATAACTCATTTCTAATAGCATTTTTCAGATACAACAATACATATATTTTCGTTGTCCTCTTATTACTGAGAGAAAAAACAAGAACAACATCTATTCCATACCTGAAGATGTCTGTAGGAACAGACGAAAGCTTGTAGTAAAAATAAGAACTAATGCAACAGAAATTTATAAAAACAAGAATCTTTTCATTCATAACAGGTTCGGGGTTTTTGTATATTATTTGAATTGTTTGCGACGATGGATTTCTCGCCAATTAAATCATTAACCTTTGTATTTGTTTTTGTATGAATAATTCATGAATATATATATATATATATATATATATATATATATATATATATATATATATATATACACGTCTACGCCGGGGAAGGAGTTAAGACCTAAATATGCCAAAAAGGTATTTGAGCGACAGGACTTTGGTCATTGCTCTCCACATCTTCTATGTTACTATCCCTTCCACTCACCGTTCAGTCAGTCATCCATTCACGCAAGCTCCTCAAGTAGCTGACCCATTACCTTCTCCTGTGCCTTATCCTTAGATATGTCCTGTGAGTGTCAAATTTTCCAAGGCTTCCATCCTCATTATGTTTCCTAGAAAGTTCCATTGTTTCTTTCTGAGTCTGAGTATAAGTGTTTTTTGTTTTCATTTTCCTTAAAAATGTCCTCGTTCTATACACGGTCCATCAATGGTATTCTCAACATCCTTCTGTAGAGCCACAGACCAGTTGCTCCCAGTTTTCTTTCCATCCGGGAATTGATTGTCCAGCATTAACCACTATATAGGCGATTGGATATTAAATAGGTGTTCAGCGATTTTATCTTTCTTTATAATATTTTTCCTATGTTTGTATACTTTGTTTAGTTTCTGAAAGACATCTTTCGTTATTCCTATACGTCTTTATATTTTTCTGTTACATTTTCCATCGTTACTGTATTACGTAGATTGATAAATTTCTTTACCTAGTTCATTTTGACGTCCCCAACCCGTAGCTCAAACCTTGCGCCGTTTCTTTTGCTGACGACCATGCATTCTGTATTTTTACAGTTAATAGTTTGTCCTTTCTTCTTGCTTTCCATTACTTGTCTCAATGTTCTTATTGTTTTTTCTTCTTTTGAGACTGACATCAACAACATATTATCCGCGTAAATTATGTCGTAAAAATTATGTCCACGAATAAGAAATCATCGTAAGTTTTGCTGTATAGGTAAATACATCTGGTGAGAAGATGCATCCTTGTCTTGATCCTCTTTCTAACATGTGCGACGAATTTCTGGGAGGTATACACCCCTGTGCAAATTAATTGAAACCAAACGAATAATTCCGATATTATTTACTTTTTTCATATTTTACCAATGAAACATGGCCCGGTGCACATGTTAGTACTTCGTATGTCCATTCAATGCAATCGTTCCTTGCAGATTGACTACAGATTCTCGATTAGATTAGAACCAGGAGAGTTTCCGGGACAGTCTATAGTACTTTGATTTGCTCACTGGTAAGGCTTTCCAGTGTGTTCGTGCAGCGTTACAATATTTATACGCTTCCTTGGAGTAACGTCCATCGCAAACAATGGTTGTAGGACAACTAATCGACAGTCGAGACAATAGTGTCTGGGCGTGATAAAAATCTGATGCAATCACGGATGACGCAATATTTTTCAAGGTCAAACAAATTTCCTCACACACTCCGAAAATAGATTCATGTTACTGCACACCACTGAAAATGTCCTAATCTGAGTAAAAAACAGAAATCGATTATACCCTGTCACTCCAATGGGTCTAAAACTGATCGTAATGTGAAAGAAAAGAAACTAAACCGGTGGTTTCAACTAATTTGCACAAGGGTGTTTATCCGGCGAGAGGATGCATCTTTGTTTTGCTCCTCTTTCTATTTTTGTGCATTCACTGATTTCGTTTTCTATCCGCATGCAGGCTATTTGTTCCCAGTAGAGCTTACAGATTTGGTGTTGTTAATAAACAGAATTTATATAACTTTTGAGGCAAATTGTAGATATCGACATTTCGTTTTTTATCTGGCTATACAGACATTTATTTACGATCGACGACCGACACCCGGTATATTTTGAAGCATGAAGTTTATAGAAATGTTTCCAGCGATTAAGTCAGTACTAAACCAGTATCTAATACCAGTCCTCCTCAATGGCAGTGAATGCAGGACAATCTCCTCAAAGATGAAGAAGAGACTTGAAGTCACGTAGATGTGATTCTACAGAAGGATACTGAGAATGCCATGGACCGAACATATGAGCAATGATGAAGTTTTAGAGAAAATGGAAACAAAATACAACTTTATACTGGACATCAGAAAGAGCGAGTTGAAATTTCTAGGGCACATAATGAGGAAAGAGGGCTTGGAAATTTTGATACTCACAGTGCAGATTAAAAGTAAGAGGGACAGAGGAAAACCACGCATTATCGACCTAGCAAGCTTGTGTAAGTGGCTTGCGAAATAGAGCTTAGGAGAAATAACAAAAAAGACAAAATTTACTTGGAGCTACAAAGTAGAGGAAATTGTGGAGAGCCATGATCGCCAACACCCTGTAGGGTCACGGCATATAAAAGAAGAAGAATGAGCTTGTGTAAATGGATGTCGGAACAAGGTTTAAGAGAGATAACAAAAAGACAAGATTTACTAGGAGCTAAAACGAAGAGGAAATTGTGGAGAGCCATGATCGCCAAGCCCCTGAAGGGTCACGGTATATAAAAGAAGAATGAGGTTGTGTAAATGGATGTCGGAACAAGATTTAAGAGAGATAACAAAAAAGACAAAAGATAGGAGATTGTGGAGAGCCATGATCGCTAACGTCCTGAAGGGTACAGAACAGAGAAGAAGAATAAGCTGTCAGAACCAGGTTAAGGAGAGATAACAAAAAGACAAAATTTATTAAAAGCTACAAAGGACAGGAAATTGGGGAGAGCCATGATCGCCAACCTCCTGAAAGGACACAGCACATAGAAGAAGATTGAGCTTGAGTAAATGGATGGCAGAACGAAGCTTAGGGAGATAAGAAAAAGACAAAATTTATTAAGAGCTACAGAGGACAGGAAATTGTGGAGAGCCATGATCGCTACCATCTTGAAGCGATACGGTACATCGAAGTCGAAGAAAAATGAACTTGAGTAAATTGATGGTGGAACATGGATAAAGGGACGTAACAAAATGAGAAAATTTATTAAGAGCTAAACGAAGAATAGGAAATCGTGGAGAGCCATGATTGCTAATGTTCTGAAGAAACACGGCACATAGAAGAAAAATAAGCTTGAGTAAATGGGTGGCGGAACAAGGTTTACGAGAAATAAAAAAAAAGGAAAATTTATTAAGAGCTATAAAGGAAAAGAGATTGTGGAGGGCCATGACCGCCGACCTCCTGAAGGGACACAGTATAGAAGAAAAATCTAATTTAAAAAAAAAGTGGCCACTGGAAATTTTGCTTACGATTAATATGTAACAATCATATCCATCTAAGACTTTGTAGTTATAATACTGTTTACTTTGGTAACGAAGGAAAATGAGAGGAATTGAACTCAAGAAGATTGTGTTACGCCAGGCACCTCATTGTTTGTTTCACGAAGTGGCATTCAAAATATTGACTTTCTTTTATTTTAACATAATTTCGGATATCAACGACTTACGTCGGTGACAAATTCGTAATTATATCAAGCTGGGATTTTTAGTCATAATGGTGGCAATTATCAGTGACAGTTGTTCAAGCTTGGATTAAAAATGACGGTGAACAGATTTAAAAGAACTACAAACGTAAATTATATATATATATATATATATATATATATATATATATATATATATATATATATATATATATATATGGTCAAGTAAACTTTGTTTTAATCACTTTTTGAGTCGTGTCCGATGTCTAGTTGTTAAAGGTGGGGTATGTACAGATTGTTCAGTGTCGTAGCTGGAGATTTTAGCACATCAATGTGGTGTTCGGCGGAAGTAAAAACGTAGATGATGGATGGTGGTTGGCGTGGGCCACCAGTTTGCGGTCGAGCGAGTAGGAGAGACGGTGTTGGAAGTGGACAGACGGACTTTGGTCTTGCGGCTAAGTAGAAAGAGAACGGTTTCTATTTATGTGTAGAAACGAAATCGAAGCATTAGTGTCAGAGATTAAGAGAAATTGAGGAAGCATTAGCTGCGAGAGTGTCGTGTCGGGAACATATTTCTAAGATTTTTTTTTATTTATTTTTTTTATTATTATGAATATGGCAGTGGGGGGGGATAAAATCGGTGAGTGGGGGAAAAGCTGTCGGTTTGTCCAGAGAGCATCAACCCGTAAAAATTAAATATACGAGTGCGTACTGAAAAGTTCTCAGCGCAACCAAGATAACCAAGAAGTGACTCAAAAAGAAGAAAAGAAAAAGAATGATGTTTAGTCATTTGGTTAGATTTGGGGAAGTGGGTGGAGCTTAAAACGTTTACAACATTGCTTCATATGACGTCACACATTACGAAATGGACAAAGTCCGACACTTGGTAAGACACCAGAAGTGTTGAAACAAAATGGCTTTTTTGTAGTGATTTTATAACTTATTTATGTTATAATTTTCGAATAAATATTTATATTTATTGTACTCTGTTTTTTAAGAATAGTATTTGTTGGTTATTGGAATGTATTCCGTTTACACCAATCCTATACTTGGTATATATATATATATATATATATATATATATATATATATATATATATATGATAAGACAACATGAGAAATCTATTTGAAAATATTAAAACCGTCTACATAATGTCCTATCTGAAAAAAACATACCTGAACCCGCTTTTACGGTGGCTAGTATTATTATCTAAAAATTATATATCGATAAAACATACGTTTACATTGAAAGTATGAAGTGATGTACAAATTATTTATAGTTGAAGGCATAAAATTGCGTTAAAAATATTTAGATGTCGGCATTAAATAACCCATAGAGGTGTTGATATGCCACTAAACAAAATCATCCAAAGAAAACAATCATGAAATAACTTTTGCATTATATTAATCCATATAATATCCCACAATTTCTTAAAGAAGTCAAACTGTATTTCAAAATATGACTCCAACTTAAAACACAGCCACATATTACGACCTCTAGTAATCGTGTCAACACAAACATGTAGATGCGTAAAAGCTAAGTATTATCTACCATGCATTCAATTGTGAAAGCAGAATAACATATATCATATTTTTATTACTTCTCCCAAGAAAATTAAATTTCGACATAAAATGACATTATAATTACCTACGATAATTATTTATAGTAAAATTACCAACAATACATTTTATCTGTAGTAATTCAATTCAAAATATATTTAATTGAAATCATGTAATTGTATTCAAAATATTTAGATTTCGGCATTAAATGACTCATAGATATGCTGCTAAACAAAATCAACCAAACATTTTTTGGCGACATAAAACAGAACAGTAATGGTTTACTTAAATACAGAATCACGAAAGAAAGATACAAGAATTCTAATCATTGAACGAATATAAAACCTTTAGAATATTTTTTATTTACTATTTTTTTGTTCTTTTTATTTAATCATTTCACCCCAAGTAAGGCGAGAATGCCACTAGTACGCAGGTCGGGGGGCTATATGGAGTGAACGTGAGAGAAAAGACTGGGTACAGGTGGAACAGAGGAAAGGATAAAAGATGAACAGGGTTCAAGATTGACGTTGCATTTAAATTTTTGTATATTGTAGTTTTCAAGGAAGAAATTTAAACGGATGAGATTTCCAATGGTGGCAAAGGCGAGAAGATAAACTGTTGGAGTAGAAACGGTTACGTTTAACTATTTCAACAGTAAAAGGGTGGGACCACCTCTAGTAATCCAGTCAACATAAAAGTGTATATGCAGAATAGTGAACCAACATTTTTGGCAGTAGATCTAGAAATTGATTTTATGTAATCTTTCCATTTCCTGTCAGCGGAAAACGTTAACCGGAAAAAGTTCAATGAAGTCACTTTTCTAGAGGTTAGCATCAGCCATACTGATGGAAGGCCGAAAGGCTTCTCACGGGTGATTAGAAAAGAACAGCTTCGTTTTGGAGGTATCAGAAAATCAACTGAGATGAAATGGGGTCCCCTGTGCGATAGAAGAAGCTGTTGGAGTAGAAGAGGCGGTTACATTTAACTCTTTCGGCAGTAAAAGGATGAGACCTAGATGCCAATCTAGTAGCACGCTTAAATTGATGTAGTCGGGGCACTAGGGAAAAATGTTCTTCAGAGCAGTTGTCATGAAAATATAAGTGACTGAAGTCGAGATGCCAAGTTAAGATCGATTACATTACAGATCCTTCAAGAACCTCCAGGTGAATATCAGGGGCACCAGTCCGGATATGGCAACAGTATTCAATGCACAGATGAATGGCAGATTTGTAAATGTAACAGATATACTCTGACACGAAAAACCTTCTGGCAAGACACTTTCCTTGCAGTAGATGCAGCTATTGATTCAATGTAGTTATTCCAGTTCAAGTTAGTTGAAAACGTGACGCCAAGAAGACGCAGTATGATGCTTTCTGGGAATCGAGCATCAGCCATATTGATGGCAGGTAGGAAACTTTATCTATGGTGGTTGAAAATTTTACACTCCAACTCCACAAATTTAACCAGGTTTCCATCTAATGGCTACATGTCTATTGGATAAACCGTAGCGAATAAAATATATTGAGGAGAGGAAGAAAGCATTCTTAATTCTTTGACTACACCAAAAAGGCAATAATTAAAAAAAGGAAGTTAGGAAATTCTCGTGTAAAATGTCAATTACATATTTGAATGAGTTCATGAACTTGTCTTCAGTAACACTTGAGATTCAACGGTGTTCTTTATTCTGGTTTTGGTAATTGAAGTCGTCCGCCATTGTAGGTTGAATAAGTGATAATATTGGTTAAAACACTCCAGAAACGGATGCTGTTATAATTCACTTCCTGTCTTTCGTACGAGATTTCTAAGAAGATCTAAATTCATCCAAAGAAATCTTTTAAAATATGATGATTTCTTTTCAATATTTCTATTAAACGTTCTTATTTTTTTAAAATTTACCAAATACCAACTGGAATGAAAAAAATAATGCATTAATGAAAATTGTTGCCCAAATACACTATTTATATACACAAGGTTTCTTCAACTGTAAGGACATATATATTCCATAGATCATTTTTAGAATCTTTTAGCAATGTTATTGGTCCTGACCTGGCATCTCTCATTCACGGGAATAACGTAACTTCCCTGAGCCTTTGAAGAATTTGAAGGACGATTACATGAAGTTATGTCTTCCATACCACAAGAGTTCTTGGTGAAATCACTTGACGCGATTCCTGATCGGCCCAAGAAGCCGGTATCGGAATCTGGTGGCCATATCGAATTTTAAATAAAACTCATGCTAAACGCTTTCCTCTCATATCCATTTCTAGTCTTAATAGTTAATAAATTATAAGTATTTTAAAATGGGGAGTTACTTTTCAATCACCTTTTATATATATATATATATATATATATATATATATATATATATTAGCTATCTGTTTAATGTGAGTGCTCATTTATGTGTGGAAGGCTGGGTATATGCAATTGGTGTTCCAGAGATCATAGAGATTTGATAAAACATTGAAGACAAAAATATAATTCATGTTTGGGTAGATGACTCTAAAAAGTAATCCGGTTGTCTCTATGAAGAATAACAACAGGAGATATTTGTCCACGGTTTTAGATTTCTTATTCCCGCTTTTTTTTTCTTTTCTTCCTTTCTTTCTATCTTTTTCTCCTCATTATTCTTCTTCTTTCATTTCTTCAGATATTTATTTTAAGGGTCATCTTTTTTTATTAACTTTCTTTTTCATCGACCATATTTTCTTTTGAGCGTTCATTAAAGCTTTCTTTTTCTTTCCTTAATACCTTTCCTTCACACGTTCATTTACGCTTTCTTTCTTTCTTTCTTTCTTTCTACTGTTTTCTTTTATATTTTCTTGACATTTTTTCTTTCTTCGCCTGTTTCTCTATATTTCTTCCTTTCTTTTATTTTTCCTTTATATTTGCTTTCATTTTTCTTCTTCTTTTCTTTCTTTCTTTCTTTCTTTCTTTCTTTCTTTCTTTCTTTCTTTCTTTTCCGCCTTTTTGATTTTCCATATTTTATTTTCCATTACATATCTTTCTTTCTTTCTTTCTTTCTTTCTTTCTTTTCCGCCTTTTTTATTTTCCATATTTCATTTTTCCATTGCATTTCTTTCTTTCTTTCTTTCTTTCTTTCTTTCTTTCTTTCTTTCTTTCTTTCTTTCCCGGCTTTTTTTTCTCATATTTTATTTTTCCATTGCATTTCTCCATATTTTCTTTTTCTTTCACATTTCTTTCTTTCTTTCTTTCTTTCTTTCTTTCTTTCTTTCTTTCTTTTCCTTTCTTTCTTTCTTTCTTTCCCGGCTTTTTTTTCTCATATTTTATTTTTCCATTGCATTTCTCCATATTTTCTTTTTCTTTCACATTTCTTTCTTTCTTTATTTCTTTCTTTCTTTCTTTCTTTCTTTCTTTCTTTCTTCGCCTTTTAAATTCTCCATATTTTCTTTTTCTTTCTTTCTTTCTTTCTTCACCATTATTTTCATCCATCTCCTTTTCTCCTTTTTCCTTTCGACATTTCAACTCATCTCGTCTTTTATTTTCATATCTTTTCCCATCTTTCTCTTTTTCTTCCACTATCTTCATTTCTCAGTCTCCTTCTCCACTGCGACTTTACAACCACTCTCTCACCCACCCCAACCAAACGGGATACAATCTTCATTTGTTTTTCCTCGGCGGCCTGAAAAACTAAGAAAAGCTAGTTATGAAACCCATACCTGACATTATCTTGTCCAAGGCCTTAGAGAATAATAATTCGACACAAAACATTGGAAGCTGCTCAATGCTTCTGAAGGAAAGAACGAAATATCGGTATTGGTATTTTGCTGATGGAATGGTACGGGGTGTGGCTGAATAATATTTGTGGAAGGAAAGATGATCGGAAGGCAAAACGATTCTTACCAGCACATATCACTATCAGTCTTGACACAAACACAACACTGATAGCGTGTTAAAAATAAACTTTTATTTCGTATCGAATCTGTAATGATGACGACCGTGGAGCCTGTACTGTCTCCATTTTAACAAGTGACATCAGATCGATCGTTGAATGACCATCACCATGAAATGCCGGTAGGATTTCACAAAAATTATAAATATAATGAGCTTGCGATTTTAGTAGCGTTTTACCTAATCACGGACAATCATTTTTTCCCCAGATTTTCAATGCATTCCTTTTCGTATTGGTGTCTGTAAGTTTCATTTAGTTTTTAAATTCTCGGCCGAAGGGAGCGTTTTCAGTTGTCCTTTTCTAAGATTCACCAAGTTTTTTTTAATTCCTGACAATCCTTTTTCTAATTGTCTAAGATACTGTCATTCATTCCTAGCCTGGTAAACAAGCCCCGTCTTCATTCAGCAGGACAAGACTCGCCTTGTGATTACAAATCTCGATCGATGGCCCTGAATTTTAGGTAAAAATACAGAATAACATCTCCACCCTGCGCGGGAATACAAATAAAAGATTAAAAAGGGTACGTTTCATTATTTTTATTGTGCCAGCAAATACCTCCAAGCAAGGCAACAAAGCCACTAACACGCATGATAGAATAGCCCTATTCTATCAGTGATGCTTGCATTCATTCCGGACCATTGACAATACCTTTCTTCCGCATTTGCAATGCATTCCTATAGTAAAATTATTAGAAATGGATTTACATTATATATATTATAGCCCTATTCTATCAGTAATGCTTGCATTCATTCCTGACCACTGACAATCCCTTTCTTCCGGATTTTCAATGCATTCCTATAGTAAAATCATTACCAATGCATTTTCATTATACATATAATAGCCGTATTCTATTAGTAATGCTTGCATTAATTCCTGACCACTGACAATCCCTTTCTTCCGGATTTTCAATGCATTCCTATAGTAAAATCTTTACCAATGCATTTTCATTATACATATAACATATATCTTGATAGGGACTTCATCAAAATAGTTAGGGAGGACTAGATGCGATAAGCAACTACAGAAGAACTCAAAACACTTTCATTGCATTTAAGTATAAGATTAATATCTAAGCTTATCTTTTAAAAGTCTAATGATAATTCTTCTGCGCCATTTAAAGAAAATTTGATGTACGTAGGTCCTTACTTTCCGTACAAAACAGTTCTTTTTAATTCGTGGGTGAAATTTCGCTGGATTTCGCAATTGATTTCGATTATTCCCCAATTTGTTTCCAAGTTATAATAATTGTTATCAGACCAAAAATTTCGTCGCAAAAAATCCCGTAAAAAATCGCCGAAAACAGTCGTAGTAATGAAAACTTGGGAATCTTAAATTTCAGGACTGTGGGTCGTCCTGGAATGTTTTAATTTGTTCACGTAGTCGGCCTAATTCAAAAATAATATGACATGTTGGGCTACGGCCACTAGGAGTAAAAGTTGAAAAAGTGTGACACACTGATATTCATATATATATATATATATATATATATATATATATATATATATATATATATATATATATATCCACAGACAGACTGTTTCGCTGTATCACAGCTCCTCAGTAAAGCCATGACTGAAAAGGATAATCCAAGTGGTTCTTTTTAAAAAGATAGATCCATAGAGGGCTCAATACCGATCAATGTTGTACATCAAGAAAAAGCTTAACACGTCTCGAGATGTATTAACCTTTTTTGATATATATATATATATATATATATATATATATATATATATATATATATATATATGTTGTAGCTTAATGATTATATAAAGATGATATATTAAAAGTTGTTACTGTATAAATGAAACAACAAAACCGATATATATATATATATATATATATATTTTATATTTCATTTATACAGTAACAACTATATATATATATATATTTATACAGTAACAACTATATATATATATATATATATATATATATATATATATATATATATATATATATATATACCTGTTGTAGCTTATTGATTATATAAAGATGATATTGGAAATGTTGTTACTGTATAAATGAAATAACAAAAACGATACATATATATATTTTTTTTTCTGAGATGAGGTATTATGTACACTATTTACATTGTTCAGACTATAATCCTCATCTTTGATGCCATATCTATCACAACTTTTCGGCCGATGTACGCTCCGGCCTTCTTCAGGACGTTGGAATGCCGAACTTAACCTTTTATTTCGATCGCTGGGGTAGATTGTTCTAGTTCCATATATATGTATAAGTGCGTAGGTATGAAGAAAATAGAAAAGAACACGTTGGGTGCATAATCCGGGGTTCCTTATTATTTTTTTGTTTTTTTATTTTTAAGAAGACAGTGCTCCATACAGAAGTAGAGCTTATATTATAATAATATTTTTTGTTTAAAAATATGATTCCTTCGCTACATAAGAGTTCTCATGTTTCATCCCTCACTGGGAACTAACTAAAGGGTGACCGCAAACATTAGCCTTGAAATAGATACCGTACTCAACCTTACCAAAACCTCTTAGAAGATGATGAAGCTATTGATAAGAATTAACTCTCTGACCACTTAACGAAGGAAAATTGTCTAGCCACTCCCACAATAACGAATTCCAAAATGACCGGGCCTAAAAATACACGTAAACCGACAAATAGCTTATTCCTAAAATTTCGCTTGAAGATGAAACGGGACTAAACACCACAATCCAACTTAATTTTAATAATTATTTGGATATTTCGACTCTCGTTTTTGAAACATGAGAATTCTTATGTAGTGAAGGAATCATATTTTTAAACAAAAATATTATTATAATATAATTATATATATATATATATATATATATATATATATATATATGCATCGAAGCATGATTGCATTTGTGTAGCGTTTTTACATGTTTCTTATATATCATAAAAAATATATACAAATTAGAATTATAAATGTAGCCTTGTGAAAAGGCAATTGAAATACTGTAATTGTCATCTTTGTTAATGGCTTATGTAAGCCGAAAGCTTAGAGTGGATTAAAAAAAATATGGATCAATATTGTGATTTTCTTTCTTCGTTTAATGATAATGTTATTAAGCTTATCAGACGATATGAAAAGAATTTACATAAAATAGATAGACAACACTTGTCTATATTATTTAATGAAACATGTATGAATATATATATATATATATATATATATATATATATATACACAAATACACACACACACATATATATGTGTATATATATATACATATGCATATATATTTCGATATATTTTGAGGCAATCAGATGTCTAACTACACTGATGATCTGTGGATGACAATATATATATATATATATATATATATATATATATATGTGTGTTTGTGTGTGTGTGATGATAAATCAAGAAAACACCTTAAAAAACCATATTGGCTATAATTTATTTCATGAATATTATTATATTCATCTATTCAGACTAAATATTTTTTAAGAAATGAAATCAATCCATCCAGAGAGATATACCGGGATAAAAAATGAGTTCTCATTGAATTAATGTCCTCTTCGGAATAATTCATGGCAATTACAAATTGTTATGATATATATATATATATATATATATATATATATATATATATATATTGTGTATTTTCATTAATGCATGTTTCATTAAATAATATAGACAAGTTTTGTCTATTTATTTTAAGTAAGTCCCTTTCAGATTGTCTGATAAGCTTAATCGCATTATCATTGAAAGACGATTTTCGCTTCCGCGTCTCGTATACACGAGTTTGTCGTTGCTTTGAAATTTTTCATGCAGCAAGGGCGGACTATCATTATTGTTTCGTCTGTGTGTTGTTAGATATATTGAAATTGTTATCTTTGATAATGGCTTATGTAAGTCGAAAGCTTAGATTGGATTTAAACATGTATCTATATGGTGTTTTCCTTTCGTCTTTTCATTTCGGTCTGATGAGGTAGGTATTTATTTAACTGATCTGCTGAAAGAAATTTATTACCGACTTTTTCGATGATGTGTCAAGTTTTTACTGTGATATATATATATATATATATATATATATATATATATACACACACACATATGTATGTATAAAACTATTTATTTCTTTTCTTAGAATTATCTTTCCAGAGTAAACAATAAATTAACCTAGGCAAGTTAGATCCTCCGTAAAGCTACTTAGTCGGAAGTGAGAAAAGCTAACTAAAAAGTTAGACAGACAGACAGACTTTCTCGCGTTCTTTTAATAAAACTTGTCTGGAGAAATCATTGCTGCCTAAATAAACTCCATATATTACATAGATATACAAAAAAAATACACAGTACTTGAATACGAACGTAGCAAAATTCGATTGTACTCAGGAACAATTAAAATAAAATTAAAATAAATATGCACTCTGGTAAATTTACGGATTATATAAAACAACTAATTCGGAAATATAAAAAAAAATAGTGTTGGTTTATTTGTTTTTATTAATAAGGCTTCCAGCCTTCTTTTGCATGTAGATGATGCTATTATGTATGTTACGAATAGTGTCCGGTAGGTCTCCATGTATATTTAAATGAGATCGAATTGAGCTATGGTCAGCAAGGTGTAGAGTGAGTCGGCGTGTCAAACATGTTTTTGCACGGCGAATATAATTATTTACGAATTTTGATTGATCAGGAATAATATTCCTTAATGGGCATTTAAATCCAAATTTAAATCTATCTATCTATCTATCTATCTATCTATCTATCTATCTATCTATCTATCTGTTGTAGTGTGGCCTATATAATTATTTTCAAAGGGTATCTATTAAAAATATTGTTTAAGTAAAAATAATATATTAGTCACACACACACACACACACACATATATATATATATATATATATATAATTTTAAGATATATTAAATTTCTTTTATTTTCATTTAGTTGTAAAGATAAAGATAACTAAATAGTTGGACAGACAGAATTTGTTGTTTTTTTTTACTATAACTTGTTTGAAGAAATCCTTGTGGCCTAAATAAACTTCATATATTACATAGATATACAAAAAAATACACAGTTCTTCAATACGAACGGAGCAAAATTCGAACGTACTCAGGAACAAAATTAGCATGAGATGAACTTGACAGAAGAGTCAAAAAAATGAAAAATAGCTCTGAGAATCATTGAAAAAAAAATGTAATCAACTTATACAATGTTTTTTTTTGTCATGATAAATTTCTAATAACTTTTTTTAACCAACTATAATAACTTCTCTTATTTCAAGTGAAAAACAACTACTTTTTGGAATAATTTAAAAAATTACCAGTGGTGTCCTCAAACATTTGAACTGTAGTATATATATATATATATATATATATATATATATATATATGGTTGGATAGATGTGAGTTTGTGACCCTGGGTTTCATGCTTTAGCGACCATATATATATATATCTGGGTGTGTGTGTGTGTACATGCCTAAGTGTATGTACCTACTTGTATATGTTTTTTTGTGTGTATTAGTATGTGTTTTTGAACATAGAAATATTTGGTCCTTGCGAAATGAGACAATCGTTATATTCATCTTCATATATTTATATTTGATTTAATTTTCCCAATTACGAAGCGGCCCTTTATGTAAACACATTTTTATTTTCCTTCGTCCCATCCCTCTCCCCAACCTTTCTTTTTTTTTTTTTTTTTTTTTTTTTTCCCTTCCTATCCGAATTGTCTGTGGTGTGTATATGTCACCACGAAATGTATCTTTATGTATTAGACATCCGTCGACTTTCTTTCTCTCCTCTTTTTAAATCCACCCCACCCCCCACATCTCCAAAAAAAATTCTCT
>CAHIKZ030001193.1:290000-345000 GCA_903632075.3 Acanthosepion pharaonis
AAAGAAATTTGACCAAGAGGAAGATGAAGAAAGCGAAAAGTTAGGCAGAATGGAAGGAAAAATTGATGTCAGAGACAGTCTGTCATAGGAAAATTCCATTCTGGCTATAATCCAAATGACGAGGGTGAGTCTGGGTTGATGAACATCGGCCTCAACATCATTAATAATACTGGTTAATTAATAAACAATTAAACGAAGTAGCGATATCTGTGACGTCACCTGAAAAGACGAGTACAGCGACTACAGCTACCCAGAAGATCCTCCCCCATTGGTCGACCTCGTGTCTGTAAGATTTATAACGTAGCGTTAAGTCCTCATTTATCAATATATTTTCATTATACTAGACGGGAGAGATATTTGAATACAAATTACTATACAGAAAACAGGCATATTTAAAAGAAAAAAAAAATCAGTATATTTGAAAAATGGCGTACACATGTCCAATATTAGAATAATAATCCTGTCCTGTCGGTGGGACATACAATAAACAGACCACATGAAAATCAGAGGGGGGGAAAATCAACCACAAAAATACCATCCAACCAAATAAATAAACAATATTTACCTCGTAAGTACATGTTTGTATACTCCAATATAGACAATCAATATTTATCTATTCTATAAGTAAATACTTATAGACTCCAAAATAAACATCCAATACCTATTGAGTACATGTTTGTATACTCCAATATAGACAATCAATATTTACCTATTCTATAAGTAAATACTTATAGACTCCAAAATAAACATCCAATACCTATTGAGTACATGTTTGTATACTCCAATATAGACAATCAATATTTATCGATTAAGCAAGTACATGCTTGTTTACAAAAATATAAACAATCAATATTTACTTATTCTGTAAGTAAACATATATAGACTCAAATGTAAAGAAATTATATTTACCTAATGAGTAAGTGTAAGAGTAATATGTTTGTATACTCAAATATAAACAATCAACATTTACCGAGTAAGCAAGTATATGTTTGCATACTAAAATATAAATATTTAATATTTACTTATTCTGTAAATAAATACTTATAGACTCAAATATAAAGAAATTATATTTACCTATTGTGTAAGTATATGTTTGTATACTCAAATATAAAGAATCAATACTTACCTTTTGTGTAAGTAAATACTTATAGACTAAGTAATAAACAACAATATTTACCTTAAGGACATTTGGGTAAACAATAGTGACCTGTTTAGCAAGTATATATTTGTTTACTAAAATATAAACACTATTTACTTATTCTGTAAGTAAATACTTATAGATTCAAAAATAAAGAGATTATATTTACCTATTGAGAAAGTATATGTTTGTATCCTAAAATATGAACAATCAATATTTACTTATTCTCTAAGTAAACATATATAGACTCAAATATAAAGAAATTATATTTACCTATTGAGTAAGTATATGTTTGTATACTAAAATATGAACAATCAATATTTACTTATTCTGTAAGTAAACATATATAGACTCAAATATAAAGAAATTATATTTACCTATTGAGTAAGTATATGTTTGTATACTAAAATATAAACAATCAATATTTACTTATTCTGTAAATAAATACTTATAGACTCAAAAATAAGGAAATTATATTTACCTATTGAGTAAGTATATGTTTGTATACTCAAATATAAACATTCAATATTTATCGATTAAGCCTGTACATGTTTGTTTACCAAAATATAATCAATCAATACTTACTTATTCTGTAAATAAATACTCATAGACTCAAATATAAAGAAATTATATTTACCTATTGTGTAAGTATATGTTTGTATACTCGAATGTAGTGGGGGAAAATAGATATTCGTACACATGAAAAATTGTATTTTTATAAATGTAAAAGCCTTAACTAAAACAAATTTTGATACATTTTATATGTAAAGATACATTTTATTATTTATTTCCCCCCACTGTAACAATCAATACTTACCTTTTGTGTAAATAAATACTTATAGACTAAGTAATAAACAATAATATTTATCTATTGAGTAAGGACATCTGTGTATACTCAAATATAAACAACATTGACCTATTTAACAAGTATATATTTATAAATATAAACAATATTTACTTATTCTGTAAGTACTTATAGACTCAAAAATAAAGAAATTATATTTCCCTATTGAATAAGTATATGTTTGTATATTAAATATAAACAATTTATAATTCATTTTCCCATATATAAATACGTATAAAAATATTTGGTTGATTTTGTTTAGTAGCATATCATCCTCAATAGTTTAATTAATTCTGAAATATAAACATTTTGAACGCGTTTGTATGCTTTCAACTACAGATAAACTGTATTGTTGGTAATTTTACTCTCAATAAGTATTGTTAGTAATTTTTATATAAAAATATATTGCTTGAATTTCTACTATAAAGACGTCATACTTTAATTGTCTTTTGTTTTTGTTTGGGGGGTTCACTATATTAGCTGGGACCCTTACAGGCGCTACCACAATAGTACAATACAAAAACAGCAATTAAGAGTTGGTTCCACGTTCCTTAAAACCGTCAATCAGGACTTGCTGCAGGATGTAATTCATCGTCATACCTAGAACTAATACTAAAATAAAAAGCAATATATAGCTATCCCGCACTTAAATATTTTTATAAGCAAATACAAGCAACCAATATTTACTTATTCGTTAAGTAAATATTTGCATACTCAAATATAAGCAAGCAATATTTATCTATTCCGTAAGTAAATGTTTGTATAGTAAAAAATAAACAACCACTATTTACCTATCCAGTAAGTAAATATTTATATACTCAAATACAAACAACAAATATTGACTTACTCTTTAAGTAAATATTTGCATACTCAAATACGAACAAGCAATATTTATCTATTCCGTAAGTAAATGTTTGTAAACTAAAAAAATAAACAACCAATATTTACCTATCCAGTAAGTAAATATTTATATACTCAAATACAAGCAACCAATATTTACTTATTCGTTAAATATTTGCCTACTCAAATATGAACAAGCAATATTTATCTATTCTTTAAGTAAATGTTTGTAAACTAAAAAATAAACAACCAATATTTACCTATCCAGTAAGTAAATATTTATATACTAAAATATAAACAAGCAATATTGACTTATTCCTTAAGTAAATATTTGCATACTCAAATATGAACAAGCAATATTTATCTATTCCTTAAGTAAATGTTTGTAAACTAAAAAATAAACAACCACTATTTACCTATCCCGTAAGTAAATATTTATATACTCAAAGACAAACAACCAATATTGACTTATTCTTTACGTAAATATTTGAATACTCAAATATGATAAGCAATATTTATCTATTCCTTAATGTTTGTAAACCAAAAAATAAACAACCAATGTTTACCTATCCAGTAAGTAAATATTTATTATATTTGCATACTCAAATATAAACAACCATATTTACCAATTCCCGAATTAAGTAAATGCCTAGATGTTCAAATATGGATTAATTTGTGCAAAACTAAATACACGGTGAAAAAAACAAAAAACAAACAAAAACAAAGTACCTACATATTTTTAAATAAAATTGTTAATATTAATTTATCTTCTTTTTTCTTTTAGGTTATGTAAATTGACTTTATGTATAAAATATTGTAAAAATAATAGTATAAAAATAATATAATAGTAATATTATATACTATTATTATTATATTATCATACTTATTATAAAACCCAGGTTGTGTGTCTGTGTGTGTGTGTGTGTGTACGTTTATATATTGGATCGGATTTCCTACATTTTTCAACCGATTTCAACAAAACTTCACAGGACTACATAAAATTACCTTGCGGTGGTTCTGACAGCGCCAAAAATTGGAAAAACAATTGTTTTTGCACAAAATAAATTTGAAAACACGATTAAGAGGCATCGCGAGAATGCAAGGGGGACAACTTATATCGAGTTATACTTATTATAAAACCCAGGTTGTTTCTGTGTGTGTTCGTTTATATATGGGATCGGATTTCCTACATTTTTCAACCGATTTCAACAAAACATCACTTTTTTTTTGGCAGGTAGCGTTTCTTATTGTCTTGCACACTTTTTCTTTATTTTTACATTCAGAATGCTTTCAAAATTCCATTTACAAGACAATTGTTTATAATAAAATTCTATTCAATCGGTAGACTCATAATGATTGAAAACAATGTTTTCGTTTTAGTTTGGGTTTCCCCAATTCGTAAAAAAAAAAAAAAAAAAAAAAAAAATAATTAAGATATGCGTGTCCGTCAACCTTAAACAATAATCTTTGTCAATTTTATTTTTCAGTCTTTATGGTTGATACTTGATGTATCTCTTACTGTTACATCCCCGGGCAACGCCGGGCTCTACTGCTAGTTTTATATAATAATAGTATAAAAATGCACAAAAGTTGTTTGTATGCCTATTTCCGAATCAATCATATGCTTATAGACTGAAATATAAACTATTAATATGTACCTATTCCCGAATCAATTTCACTTTTGTGCAAATTAATTGAAACAAAACGAATAATTCAGTTATTATGTGCTTTTATTTTTTGTATTTTTCCAATGACACGAAACTCAGTCCAAATGTTAATACTTTGTATGTCCATTCCATGAAGTCATTCCTTACAGAATGATCACAGATTCTCAATTGGATTTAAATCAGGAGAGTTTCCGAGCCAGTCGATAGTACTTTGATTTTCTTTCGTTCTTTCTTTCTTGCCTCTCTTCTTGCTTCCCTTCTTTCCTTCATTTCTTTGTTCGTCTCTTTCTTTCTTTCTTTCTTTCTTTCTTTCTTTCTTTCTTTCTTGCCTCTCTTCTTGCTTCCCTTCTTTCCTTCCTTTCTTTATTCGACTCTTCTTTCTTTCTTTCTTTCTTTCTTTCCTCTCTTCATGCTTCCCTTCTTTCCTTCCTTTCTTTGTTCGACTCTTCTTTCTTTCTTTCTTTCTTTCGTTCGTTCCTTCCATCGTTCCTCCCTTCCTTCGTTCGTCCCTTCTTTCATTCGTTAGTTCGGTCGTTCCTTCTTTCTTTCCTTCTTTTCTACGTTCGTTCCTTCCATCGTTCCTCCCTTCGTTCGTTCCTTCCTTTGTTCCTCGTTTTGTTCGTTCGTTCGTTCCTTCTGTCCTTTCTTCCTTCCTTCCTTCCTTCCTTCCTACCTTCCTTTTCTATTGTTACTAATTCTTTCTTCCTTTTTTCCTCTCCTTTTTGTTTACTTTTCCTTCTCTCCTGTCTCTCTTCGTTCCTTTACTTTCTTTCCTATTGTGCCTATTTTTTCTTCATTTTTTCCCCTTCTTTTTCTTTTCTTTTCCTTCCTTCCTTCCTTCCTCCCTTCCTTTATCAAGATACCCTCTCTTCTTTTTCTCGACGTTCCTTTTTTCACCGTATTTCTTTTCTCCATTTTTTTTCTTTTGTTTTTCTTCTTCTGTTTTCTGTTCTACTTTCTATCTGCTCATTTATTTTAATTCTCCTTTTCCTGCCTTATTTATTTTTTTTCTTTTTCTTTCTGTATTTATTCATTATTATTCTTTTGAATTTTGACCGCGCTTTTATTCTTACCTTCCTTCCTTTCTCACACCAGTTCTTTTTTTCTCTCCAGAATCCCAAATTCCGCATCAACCATTCCGATCTATAAAGCGAAACGTTACCCGCTTTCTTTACTTCACACCATCTGCCAAATATGCCATAGCGGGCATTTTTAAGGTTATCAGGTACGCACCCTCATTTGTTAGTCTACCGTTTTTATTTTTTTTCATCTTTTTCTGTGACTGGACCTCTAAAAATTTCAGCAAAATCGGCAGATCCTTTGTATGTTACCGACACACTAGAGGTTCCCCATCTCATACGATCTGCCATGTGGAACTGATGACTTTTTGATTTCATTGTTGTCTTGTTTATTTTTCTTTATCAGTCCATTTATTTCATTTTTCTTTCCCATCATCTCCTTCTCTGAACATCTTCAGTCTCTTCCTTTTATACTTGGGTCTTCATTATACGGAACAATTTACGCCATATTGATTTATTCTTCATTTGGGCTTTCTTATATTCTTGCATCTTCTTCTTCTTCTTCTTTTTCTTCTTCTTCTTTCCACTTTATTTTTCCACTTTATTTTCTTCTCCATTTTATTTCTATTTTTTTCTAAGTTAGTTTTATTTTCATTCTTCGCCATGTCTCTTTTTCTTCTTCTTTTTCTTCATCGTGTCATTTACTTCCTACACATTCTTCTTCTTCTTCTTCTTCTTCATCTTCTTCTTTTTCTTCTTCTTCTTCTAGGCTTTTTTCTTGCTTAGCCATTCTCCTTGTTCTTCTGCTTTCCCTATCTACACCTCTATTTTCTTCTTCTTCTTCTTCTTCTCATTCACTTCCTATACATTCTTCTTCTTCTTCTTCTTCTTCTTCTTCATCGTGTCATTCACTTCCTACACATTATTTTTCTTCTTCTTCACTTTATTTTCTTCATTTTATTTTCCATTCTCCTCCTCTGTTTCTCCTTATTTTTCTTCTATATGTCATATTACTTCAGAATGTAAACCATCATAGCTCTTTTCAATTAATTTTTCTTTGTATCTTCTTTTACGGTGTATATGGCATCGTGAGTCTTAGATGCAAAGCCCCGAACTGGTGGAACTAGAAAAATTGGCTTCATGAGAACATTTTCGGCGGAATTAGAGACTGCAGCAGGTTTTTGTCTATATTGCGTCTATAGTAAAAGGTTTTGTAAACATGGGATCAATACTCGACTTTTGGTTGGAGCAGACCTTTGTAAAGATGAAGCGTGTCAGAAGGACTCTATCATGGCTGGAAAGAGAGGATTGTGCAACTCCAGGCCAGATATGGCAGTAATAATCCATTTTTTGGTCTGATCTGACTCTTGTAATGATGATGCATCGAAGAAGGATTCTATCAAGGCTGGAAAAAGAGGTTTGTTTAGCTCTAGCCAATATATGGCAGCAATATTTCATTTTTGGTTGGGTCGACTCTTGTAAAGATGAGTCATGGCAGAAGGACTCTTATAAGGCTGGAAAGTGATGATTGTGCAGCTCCAGACCAGATATGGTAGCCATACTCCAGTATTTGGTCTGACTCTTGTAAAAATGAAACTTGGCAGAAGGATTCTATCAAGGCTAGAAATTTAGGTTTGTTCAGCTCCAGGCCAGATATGGCAGCAATAGTCCCTTTTTTGGTCTGATCTTACTCTTGTTAAGATCAAGCCTGGCAGTTGATGTCAGGGATTCTCTTGAGTCGAAGTCGACATTGAATCCCAGTAGATGATCAAAGCAATGAACCACTTTGTGAGTTCAATGCGTTTTTATTCTTTTGGAGCCAATCTGTTGTATTAACTGCATGGTGTATATTTCCTAATTTGGTTTTAAAAGGATCAGAAACATTTCTGTCGTTTCCAGATAACTCTTAACCATAAACTATCGAGAATCTCAGGGGAAATTCCGGAGTTACCGTTATTTTCTTACTCATAATCCTGGTTGCAAGTCGAAATAAAAAAAAATCATTGTGAATATTTACGGAAAGGTTACACTTGATGTAAGTGCTTACTCATAAATATCCACGAGAAACATATGAATCAATCTCATCTCCCCATCTATAGATTAAATAGTACCACCACTATTTGGAGAATCATTGGTATCTAAATAAATTGTTAATGTGATATTCACTCTAAAAATAAATTACTATTACAATTCAAAATATCTTTTGGCTTGAAATAAGCCATAAAGGGTCGATAAGCTGTAAAAAACAAATCAATCAATTGATATATGCAAAATGGCTCAATAGACTCAATTGGAATTATATAGAGAAAGTATAAACTGAAATTAGTGACAGGCACTCCAGGGGCAGGTCATCTGCTGCTGTGATTGAGAATATTGTCATATTGCCTGGTGCTCTCATTAAAGCTGCGAGAAAAAATCACTGTTGCAAAACTCTGTGAAATCCTTCATGTAGTACCTGAAATTTAAAGCACTCTGTTGACTGCTCAGTGTTCTGTGAAAAGTGGGTCCCAAGAATACTGATAGACTCTATGAAGTTCAGGGTGCTTGTGGAACAAGAAATTCCGTTATCCTGCACGGCTACTCTAAGATTTTCAATTGTATGGGACATGGAAGTTACACAAAAATAGGGAAAAGACCCAACTGACCCACGGCTAAGAAAACAGCCATGATTAGAGATTCTTCATAAAATCCAAAGAAGAATCTATCTTCTATATTTATAAGTCTACCATTCATCCTTGCTTTGAATATTGCTATCACATCTGGTCTGGTGCCTCTGCTATATATTTAGAGATTCTTGATAAAATCCAAAGAAGAATCTATCTTACATATTTATAAGTCTACCATTCATCCTTGCTTTGAATATTGCTGCCACATCTGGTCTGGTGCTTCTGCTATATATTTAGAGATTCTTGATAAAATCCAAAGAAAAATCTATCTTACATATTTATAAATCTACAATTCGTCCTTTCTTTGAATATTTCTGCCACATCTGGTCTTTTCCTACTGCTGCATATTTATAGATTCCTGATAAAATGCACAGAAGGATCTGCAATGTTAATAGTCCTGACCTAGCATCTCGGGTTCAGTCGCTTTTACCACCGTGACGTAGCTTGCCTGTACGTTTTCTAAAAATATTTTTATCGTAATTGTTCTGATGAACTTTCTACTAATTTTATCTAGAGTTTATAGATATGAGCGCACTACTAGATCGGTAATGAGGTCTTATCATTTTTTCAGTTGAAATGGCTAGATGTAACCGTAAGTTCTATGTTAACTCTTTTCCGGTTTATTGCTTCCAAGTCAACTTTGATCTTTAAAGATTTAAATGCAATGTCGCTGATTATCTTCTGTCTTTTTCTTGTTCTTTTATTATCCTCTCTCCTTAATCCTGTTTTTTCTCTTATTTTCATAGTCAGTAACCCACTTTCGTCTTAGTGGCTTTATTGCCTTGATCGGAGTGAAATGGTAGATAAAATGACGTCTACAGTCTCTTAAGAATTGGGTTAATAATATCACGGATTTTAGCAATGCTTTTTTTTTCTTTTAGTACGGTTTGATCTGTTTTCTTCTCTTTTTTTATCGTTTTGCAAGGCTGTTAGGTATCGTTTTGAATGGTGCATTAGAACTCTCCAGTGTATTTCCTGGAAGAGGGATAGAAAATGAAATGGAGAAGTGTGGGGAAACAGAAATCGGCCTAAGACAAAGATGGGTTTTCTAAACGGACTGAAGCAATCTGAAAGTGAAGAAAACTGAAGAAACTCCTCGAAAAGAAAGCGTGAAGAAAGGACTAATTGTCAATTATAAGAAAAACAGAATATATTTCTGTCAGCAAGAGGAGCAGTCGAAGATACGAACTACGAACCGGAGATATCAAAAGCAAACGAGTACAGAAATCTTGTGTTTTAACAATGGCTCAAAATTGTTAATCGGTGAGCCGAGTTCGAATTCTAATCGGGTTTCTTATATTCACTCATTCGCATTTGTTAGTCTACCGTTTTTATTTTTTTTTATCTTTTTCTGTGACTGGACTTCTAAAAATTTCAGCGAAATCGGCAGATTCTTAGTATCTTACTGCCACACTAGAGGTTCCCCATCTCATACGACCTGCCATGTGGAACTGATGACTTTTTGATTTCATTGTTGTCTGGTTTATTTTTCTTTAAATGCATAGGTAAATGAATAGGTAAATGCATGGATCCACCTATTCTCCTCCCAGCTATGGGTTAAATAGTAAGATTGTATCACTAAAACCATTATTATCGCCAAATATATCAAATAAAATTGCGTACAAAATATTTAGATTTCAGCATTAAATAACTCATAGAGGTGTTGATATGCCGCTAAACAAAAACAATCAACAAATCTATCATAGGCTGGAGATCATGTGGTGTCTCATTTAGGCGCACTCTGCTGGAAATTTTTTCTGTTTTTTTTTTTTGTATCTTCCATTTCTATTTACGTTGATTGGTTTAAACAAGATATCGTATTTATTTCCCTCATTTATATACTTTTTTTGCTTATTTGATTTTGGTTAGCAGCATAACAACCTTCATGGGTCATTTAAACCTTTGAGTCCTGCGTTCCTGAAGAATTTGAAACCTTCTTCTCCCTGATCTCCTGAGTCAAAATTCGCAAATAATTGATATGTAATGTTTCACGGTAGATATAAAAATAGTTTATCCACCGTTCAACCGGTAGCTGGGCATTAAATCATTTTTCTCTACCACCGTTCAACCGCTAGCTGGGCATTAAGTCATTTTTCACTACCACCGTTCAACCGGTAGTTGGGCATTCAGTAATTTTTTTCTACCACCGTTCAACCGGTGGCTAGGCATTCAGTCATTTTTCTCTACCACTGTTCAACCGGTGGCTGGGCAACATAATTTTTCTTTACCACCGGTAAAGCGGTGGTCACGGCTCAAAGGGTTAAAAATCGTAGTTCAACCTGAACATGGGACAAAAATCTGGGAAGCTTCAGTGGGTGGGGCTCGGATTAATCCTAGACCTTCATAGAATGAAATTCCTTGACCCCTTCCGTCCTATCGTTACATATTTAACCCTTTGAACCCTGCGTTCCTGAACAATTTTAAACCTTCTTCTGCCTGAGCTCCTGAGTCAAAATTCTGAAATAATTGGTATGTAATGTTTCACGGTAGATATAAAAAGAGTTACAAGTGTTTACCCACCGTTCAACCGGTGGCTGGACATTAAGTGATTTTTCTCTACCACTGTTCAACCGGTCATTTTTCTCTACCACCTGTAAATCGGTGGTCAGAGGTCAAAGTGTTAATACCGAAATTTAAAAATTCTGAATATAGCTACGACTAAATATATTTTGAACACAATTCTATGCGGTCAACTACAGATAAAACGTATTGTTGGTAATTTTGCTATAAAATGTATTGTTGGCAATTCCACTATAAAGTGTAATACTGGTCATTTTGGTTTAAAAATGTATTGTTATTTGCTATAAATATGTACTGTTGGTCATTTTATATATATATATATATATATATATATATATATATATATATATAAAGTATTGCTGATATTTTCACTATAAACATGTATTTTTATACCTTCATAGTGCTTTGTTTTTGTTTGGGGATTTACTATTTGCCCATACCTGAACCCTAACAGGTGCTACCACACCGGGTCAGGGTGAACCTGGGAACAGAACCAATTAAAAGGTGTATCCATGCACCTCAAAACCTCCAAACTTCCAATCACCTTGCTGCCGGATGTAGTTTATCGTCGTACTCAGGATTATTCATTTATATCAATTACGTAATTTAATAAAATTACTGTTTACTGCAAAGGACGAGGAGGAGGTTTTCTCTTCCTCTTATCGAACTTTCTGCCTCTGTGCGGAGAGGAACCCAGACTAGGCTTTGCCGAAGGCCAGAGTTTCGTATGAAGAGGGAGACAAATACGGGGTCTACCGGCATTTTTTTTCTTGCCTACGGGCTCGGAACGTCCTACCTTAAAAACTGTAGTACAATATTGTGCGGAGGTTGGTAAATAGAAAAGATGGACGCGAATGAATCATGGACAATATATCCAGAATAAACTAATTATTAAACATTTCAACACGTTCAGAAGAAAAAACAACGGCTTCATGAGATAATGGATGGGTTGATAAAGAAGTGAAGAATAATTTTCAAAGATACTCCCTGCTTAAGTAACTGGCGCAAGACAATCTTCTCGTAACACTTCTGTTTAGAACTAGTATCGGAATAAGCGAAAAATAAAGCAAAAATAAAAGTAATTAGTGAAAAAGTAAAAGGAAGAAGGAAAAATGTTAAGTCGAAACATAAGAAGTGAAAAATGTAAGTAAAAAAAAAAAAAAAAAGAGAAAAAAAGAAAGAAAGATGGGGAAGAGAAGGAGAAATGAAGACCGAAAAGAAAAATGAACGTGATAGGTAAAGTGGGGAATAAAGAAGGAGAAAAAAAGAAATTAAGAAAAAAAAAAAAAAGAAAGACAACATATTGACACTATAAGAAAAATGAAGGAGAAAAGGAAAAGAAAAAAAAGAAGAGATGAAAAACGTTAACTGAAGCAGTGAAGAAGGAAGAGAAAATAAAAAGAAAAAGAGTGGAAAGAAAAATAAAGGAATAAAAAGAGAATGAAAGAGAGAAAAGCGAATTAGAAATAAGAGGAGGAGGAGGAGGAAAGAGAATAAAAAGAAAGAAAAGAAAGAGTAAAAGAAAATTGAACGAGAAATGAAAATTTCAAAAAGCATGAGAAGTGACTGAAAAATAAAATGGAAGCATTGAAAAAGAAGGAGAAAAAAGTGGAAGAGAAAGAAATATATTACAAAGAAGGAGAAAAATAAACAGCAGGAAGGAAGATATGAAAATGAATGAGAAATAAGTGAAAATAACAGGTAATTAGGTGGAGGAAGAGAAGAAGAAGAAGAAGAAAAGAAGTGAAAAATAAACATAGATATTAAAAAGAATGAGAAAGAGTGAAAGTTAAAGGAAAATAGAAAGAAGAGGAGGAGGAAGATGAAGAAGAAGAAATAAATAAATAAATAAAAAAAGAAAGAAAGAAAGAAAGAAAAAAGAAAGAAAGAAAGAATTGAAGAAGTGAAAAATAAACATAAATGTTAAAAAGAATGAGAAAAGAGTGAAAATGAAATGAAAATTGAAGTAGGGAGAGGAAGAAGAAAGAAGAAGAAGAAGAAGAAGAAAAGAAGAAGGAGAAGAAAAAGAAAGAAAGAAAGAAAGAAGTGAAAAATAAACATAGAAATTAAACAGAATGATAAATGAATGAAAATGAAAGGAAAATAAGAGGAGGAAAAGGAGGAGGAGGAAGAAGAAGAAGAAGAAAGAAAGGAAGAAAGAAGTGAAAAATAAAAATAGATATGAAAAGAATGAGAAAGAGTAAAGGAAAATAGGAAGAAGAAGAAAGAAAGAAAGAGATAGAAATAAGTGAAGATAAATACAGATGTTAAAAAGAATGAGAAAGAAGTGAAAGAGAAAAGGACGATATGAAAAAGAACGAGAAAGAAAGGTGATATTATAAAGACAAAAGAAAATAGTGAAAGAAAGCGGAAGATTAAAAGCGGTAAAAAGAAATAGGGAGATGCGAAAAAGAAGGTGAAATAAATATTTGGAAGAAAAAGGTAAGTCAGAAAGAAAGAAAGGAAGGAAGAACGAGAATCTCAAATGAGAAAGATAGCCTGAGAAACCATGAAATGAAGGAGACTGAGAAAGGAAGAGAAGAGAAAAAATTTTTCATTTTTGTATCTTCTCTTTCTTTCTCAGTCTCCTTCAAAAAAAAAAAAAAAATGAAGGGAGAAGTGATAAAAGAAGAGAGGCCGATGTTTAAGTGAATCGAATTGAAAGAAAAGGAATGGAAAGAACACCAGACGATAATAATATCAATGAAAGAAAATAAATATCAATGATGAATTAAGAAGAAAAAAAAAAAAGATATTTGTCCGTTTTTGTTAATTCATTCACTTTCGTTTATTTTATATTATTTTATCAGAAGCCGTCATCGATATTCAAATTAATCCTCAGATGGCGGTTGAACGTTTTAGATAAAGATGGCGACATTCATGACAGCACCCGTGACATGGGTTAGGGATAGGGATAGGCTTACGATGGGTGGATTAAAGGACAAATAAATAAATAAAATAATATAAAATAAAATAAAAAAAAAAGAGAAAGAAAGACATATAGTAAATCGGCCGTTTCGTTGGGTAAGTGGTTGTATATGACTCCAGCCATAAAAAGGGAGGGTGACAGAATACGGACAATTTTGCTGATGTGACAGGTTCGTTTCTTTAAGGATCAGAGATGTTTTTTTTCTTTTCTTTTTATCTTTGTTTCGGGTAACGGGAAAACATCAGGATCATAATTAAACGGATGACAGACTATTTCGATTCAAGAAGTTATATGAGAAAGAGAGTGAATGAGAAAGAGAATGAATGAGACAGAAATTGAATGAGAAAGAGAATAAATAAGAAAGAACGTGAATGAGAGAGAGAGAGAGTGAGAGTGTGTGAATGAGAATGAATGAGAAAGAGAGTGAATGAGAATGAATGAGAAAGAGAGTGAATGAGAAAAGAGTGAATGAGACAGAAAGTGAATGAGAAATAGAATGAATCTGAAAGACAATAAATGAGAAAGAGAGTGAATGAGAAAGAGTGTGAACGAGAAAGAGAATAAATGAGAAAAAAGTGGATGAGACAGAAAGTAAATGAGAAAGAGAGTGAGAGAGAGCGAGTGGTGTGAATGACAAAGAGAATGAATGAAACAAAGAGTGAATGACAAAGAGAATGAGAAAGAGAGTGAATGAGAAAGAGAGTGAGAAAGAAAGTGGATGAGACAGAAATTGAATAAGAAAGAGAATAAATGGGAAAGAAAGTGAATGAGTAAGAGAATGAATGAGAGAGTGAATGAAAAAGAAAGTGAATGAAGCAGTAAGGGAATGAGAAAGAGAATAAATGAGAAAGAACGTGAATGAGAGAGAGAGAGTGAATGAGAAAGAGAATGAATGAGAAAAAGTGAATGAGACAGAAAGTGAATGAGAAATAAAATGAATCTGAAAGAGAATAAATGAGAAAGAGAGTGAATAAGAAAGAGAGTGACTGAGAATAAATGAGAAAAATGTGGATGAGACAGAAAGTGAATGAGAAAGAGTGTCAAAGAGAGAGAGAGAGAGATTATGTGAATGACAAAAAGAATGAATGAAACAAAGAGTGAATGACAAAGAGAACGAGAAAGAGAATGAATGAGAAAGGGAAGGAATGAGAAAGAGAGTGAATGAGAAAGAGAGTGAATGAGAAAGAGAGTGAATGGGAAAGAGAGTGAATGGGAAAGAGAGTGAATGGGAAAGAGAATGAATGAGAAAGAGAGTGGATGAGAAAGAGAGTGGATGAGAAAGAGAGTGGATGAGAAAGAGAATGAATGAGAAAGAGAGTGAATGAGAAAGAGAGTGAATGAGAAAGAGGCCGTATACATTGCGGCCACATAAACTACGCATGCTCCATTAGATAGAAAAAAAGAAGGAAAAAAAACATTGGGAAATAATTTTCAAATGTCCTCTCTGTTTAAATAACTGGCGCTACATAATCTTCAAATAACACTTCTGATTAGGAGTAGCATCGGAATAAGCTATCCTTATCAAGAGAAAAGAAGAGATTTTTTCCTTAGTAATGGTCACTCTATGAAATGTCCAAGAGGCCATCAAGCTAGAGATTTACTGAATGAGGTTGTCGTGGAAGCGGTAAGAGTAAGATGTAAACGGAGAAATTTATGAGGAAATTTCGGAAAGATAAAAGGTTAGCTATAGACTTGATCAGATAAGGATCGTATTGGTTGGGAAAGCATCCTATTGGGAGCCGGTCCCACAATCTAGCGGTTCACAGAAAGAAGCAGTTCGAGTGGAATTTCTTATTAATGACATGCGAAGGGAACGAGTGGTTACTCTGTTTGCGGTGTACGCGGTGTGGCCGGTCTGAGATGTGAACGTCTGAACTGGTTAAACGAAGGAAGGCAGCTCGTCAAAATATTTTCCATTTATGGGGAAAGTGGCTGTAGTGGAGGAAGGTGAGGCCACGTGGACCCCTTTTGGTCTCGATCGAGACTGGTAAGTGAAGACTGTAAAGCTCCATTTTCCGCCTGATCTGGCTCCGTCGTAGTGAAAAAGAAATATGAATGAAAGTCTACACTTTTGTTTTTCTTAAGTCCACCAGATTCAAGGCTCAAGAGGCTCTCATGGTAGATGGAATGATATGTGGGATATTAATATGAGGGTGTAGAAGGAAGTGAAGATTGAAGATACGGAGGATAGACAACGATTGACACCTGATTGGAAGGGGTTAAAATTGTAATTTTAAGGGGAACATTCACGAAGGATTTTGTTTCAAGGTTACCAGCAAAAATAATAGGAGTAGGTAGGCTTTCCTACCGCCCGGTCAACACTCCTGCCCCTTCTCTTGGACATGAGTAGAGGCTTACGCCTTGTTTCTTGTTTAGAAAGGGGTTTCCGGTACTCTCTCTCTCTCTCTCACTGGCCTCTGTATCTCCAGTCGCCTTGAATTATCCACTACTCTTCTCCTCATCCTTTCTTCTATCACTCCTATCTGATCTTGCTCCAAATTTTCTGTAACCCCTTGCGTCCTAGTGGCTTTCCGCCTTGCTTGGGGTGAAAAGCTTAAAAAAAAAACAACAAACAAACAAAAAAACAAAAAAAAAAAACAAACAAAAAAAAACAAACAAAAAAAAACAAAATTGTCTGAATGGAACCTCTTCCTTACAAATGGAATACAGAGATGGGTGATTCGAATTTACGGACGTAGCCTGGCTAAGTTCGAGATGTACAGGGCTGAAAGGGTGGATTGTAGCTCATCTGAACATTTACTATAGAAATAACGAGAGAGTAGAGGGAAACTTAGCTGTAAAGGTCTGAACTGGTGGAAGTAATGGAAGTACCTCATCTAAACATTTGCCATGGAAATAGCGATAGAGGGTTAGCACTAAGCATCTGAACTGGTGGAACTAATGAATGTAGCTCATCTGAACATTTGCCATGGAAATAGCGATAGAGTAGAGAGAGACTAAGCAGTAAAGGTTTGAACTGGTGGGTGGAACAAAAGAATGGAGCTCATCTGAACATTTTCCATGGATATAGCGATGGAGTAAAGAGAAGCTTAGCAGTAAAGGTCTGAATTTGTGGAAGTAAGACCGGGGCTCATCTGAACATTTGCCATGAAAATAGCGATGGATAGAGAGAAGCTTAGCAGTAAAGGTCTGAACTAGTGGAACATTGGTATGTAGATCATCTAAATATTTGCCATGGGAATAGCGATAGAGTAAAGTGAGGCTGTCTATGGTGCAGCTTTAGGGTCGGAAATCATTCATCACCCTCAAGGCCGCGTAGACTGGAAAATACATAACCACGTAAACAATTTTGAAAGAGGTTGCTTCCCCAATCACTACAATCTTAACCATTTCAACCGTTATCTTATTTACATATCTGCATAAACTGTACCTCTTACTCTGTAACTCTCTAATTCGAGGGCCTTGTACAGGGTGAATACCACTGTAAAAAAATGTGTACCAGAATATACAACAGTTTGTCGGTCAGCTGCTGTATTCTGGAACACATGCATATCTTAGCAATGCTTATGAACTTTACAGCCGAGCCTCGTATGAGCTTCACTTGAGATTTGCAGTGAACTTGTCTCCCAGTTGGTGTTGAAAGCATGGAGACTCGTTGTGAGTGAAATCGTTTATTGTGACGGGGGATAAAACTCAGGATCCGATCGGTGATCATGATGAAAGGATACTAGGTTGTTTTTTTTGAGTTAATAAAAGTTACAAACAAGATTTTACCCATTGAGCTGCTAGAGCTAGATCAGAGTTGAGATCAGCTGTAATTTCATTTTTTGGTTTTTTGCGGGGTACTTCCGAAAATTGTGATATTATCAGGTTATATGTTTATTAGAGATAGAGACGGTAAAAGAGAGACAGGAACAGAAAAAAAGAAAGAAAGAAAAGATGTAATCAACGAGAGCAAGGAAGTAGAAGAGAGAGAGAGAGAGAGAAAGAGAAAGAGAGGGAGAAAGAGAGAGAGGGGGTAATTTTGAAAAATAAAATAGAGAGAGACAGGAAAGTGTAATTTGAAAAAATAAAACAGAGAGAGAGAGAAAGAGAAAGGGAAGTGTAATTTTGAAAAAATAAAACACAGAGAGAGAGAGAGAGAGAGAGAGAGAGAGAGAGAGAGAGAGAAAGAGAGGGGTGAAGTGTAATTTGGAAAAATAAAACAGAAGGAGAGAGTAGAGTAATTTGTAAAAAGTAAAACTGAGAGTGAAAGAAAAGTGTAATTTGTAAAAAATAAAACACAGAGAGAGAGAGAGAGTGGGTGAGAGCGAGAGGGAGAGAGAGAGCGAGAGAAAAAGACAGATAAGAGAGAGAGAGAAGGATACTTTGGAAAATAAAACAGAGAGAGAGAAGGATAATTTGGACAAAATAAAACAGAGAGAAATAGAGTAAGAAAGAGAGAGAAAATGGTAAAATAAAACAGAGAGAGAGAGAGAGAGAGAGAGAGAGGTGTTTTTGGAAAAAATAAAACAGAAGGAGAGAGAGGGAGAGGGATGGAGTTAATTTGGAAAAATAAAACAAAAAAAGAGAAAAAAATACTAGATGTTACGGCAATGCTTAAATTGATTTTTCAGTATGTCAATTTAATATTGAATTTTACAAACTGTTTTCATAGATGTGCGGGGGTGGGGCGGTGTAGAATTTGATTAGAAATTGGGATAGGCATTCCGATTTCAAATTCGGAGTGCTGGGTTCACTTTCGCCGAAATGCTCATGCGAAAGCCTGGATCCGTCTCTTCTAGCTATCAGTGAAATAGCAAGGTAGACCGAGTTCTCTAGACTTGGGTGGAAACCACTCTAAAAGAACGACATGTGAAGGCAGCAATCGGAAACGATTCTTATATATTTCCAAAAAAGACAGGGTAATTCACAGATAATAAAGAAAAAGGAAAGTGTGGAGAGCTGTGACTGGATGGACATAGTTTCTTAACAAATTAAATAGATCTCTTTGGTAACAAAGAAATAGAGTCTTGAGCTGCTACGTGATATCTGTCCTCCTTTACGGCAGCGAATGTTGGACGGTCTCCTCAAAGATGAAGAAGAGACGGAGATGTGGTTCTACAGAAGGATGCTGAGGATATCATGGACCGATCGTGTGAGCAACGATGAGGACTTGGAGAGGATGCAAACAAGGAGGAAACTTTTACTTAACATCAGAAAGAGGCAGCTGAAGTTTATGGGACGCATAATGAGAAAGGAGGGCCTAGAGAATCTGATACTCACGGGTCGAATAGAGGGAAAGGAAGATAAGGGAAATCAATGCATGACATACCTGGCGGGCTTAAGCAAGTGGATTGTCTGGGGGAGTTGGCAGAGGCATGAAACTTATTGCAAGCCACAAGGGATAGGAGGAAGTGGAGATCCATGATCGCCAACGTCCTGAAAGGACACAACACATAAAAAGAAAAGTTAAATAGTAGGTTGGACTCTCCCGCCTTGGTTGTAAGCCAGTTTATGAGAAGGACGACTCTAAATACAAAATTGAAGAGAAGGCAATGGGAAATCATTTCCGCAATAAGTTATGGTCATTCACAGATAATAAATAAAAAGAAACCGAGGAGAGCCATGACCGCCTGAAGAGACTAAGATGCCTGAAATCTCTCTGCGAAAAATAAAGAGAAAGAAAGTGTTAAAAACGGTAACCACACGAGGAAAAGGAAACATCTGTGTGTGGGTTCGTTCATTTCTGTATATGTACGTGTGTGTGTATGCGTGTAAGAGAAAGAAAGATTGAGAAACAGACGTTGAGAGAGAGAGAGGGGGGGGTGACAGAGTGAGAGAGAGGTGGTGAGAGAGTAAGGGAGATGTTGTTAATCATGTCGAGAGTGGAAAGAGTATCTGAAAGAGGGGGAAACATAGACGGAGAGATATTTGTCAGCGGTCTGAAAACAGAAATACATAGAGAGAAATGTCTATGTTAAACAGTTAAAAAAAAAGGACAAAAAAAAAAAAACAAAGAAAGAAAAAAAAAAGAAAAGCCGGGGAATATTCAGAAGTCAAAGAAAGAAAGATACCAAACACTTCTTCTATGTGGTGTGTAAATTCTTTTCTTTCTTTCTTTTCCCTTCTTCATTTTTTCTTTATTTATATTCTTTTTTTTCTTCCTTTCTTTCTTACTTCTTTTCCTCTTTTTCTTCCTTATTTCATTCTCCTTTCTTTTCTTTTTTCTGTATTTCTTTTTCTCCTTTATTCATATTCTTTTTCTTCATTTTTATCATACTTTTCCACTTTTCTTCTTTCTTTCTTTTTCTTCCTTCTTTATTTTCGTTTCTTCTTTATATTCTTTTTTCCTCCTTTCTTTCTGACTTCTTTTCCTCTTCTTCTTCCTTATTTCACCTTTGTCTTTTTTTCTTTCTTCTTTATTTCTTTTTCTTCTTTATTTATATCCTATTATATCAAAGAAAATAATTGACAGCCAGAGAAAGAGAAATAAAACAAACCCAAAGAAAAAAAAATGGCTGTTCGAGACGCCGATTTTATTATCTCTCCTTATTTTATTTACAAATGCCGTCAAATTTAGCCTTCGACCTTTTCCCGAAAATCGAACCGAAATCAGCGACTGATGCCGAGAAATGATAAGCGAAATCTGGTGCAGACTAGAATGGGTTCGGGTGGGTCCGGTTGGTTTCGGGTGGAATCGGACGATAAAGTCAAGCGAAAAAAAAACGTGCATGGAATACAGACAATCACTGTCCGATAATAAGAAAGCAATAACTAAACTTGACGTAAAATAGCTATTTTAAAATCATTCAGGACGTAGACGATCAGGGCTCTCCACGATTTCTTTTTTCTTAATTATCTGGGAACCTCTCTCTATCTCTTTCTCTTCCTCCCTTTGCCATGATTTCTTGGGTTAAACGTTGTGGTGTGATTTTCCGCAGTCTTCTCCACGGATTTGAATTAAAAATCGTCCTTTTCATAGACTGCTTGCCAATCAAAACCAGAGTGCCCAGTCTACTCAAGTATTTAACTCATTTTCTTTAAATTGAATGCAACGTTCCTTTAGGATATTGTTATGATGTTAATTTGGGGTTAATAAAGACAAACGCCAAATAACATGTAACAATAAAATGGGGTTTATTCGGTTGGTAAGTTGGTACAGAAATCGCCTGAGTAGTCTATAACTAACTCAGCCCAGAACTTCGGTATTTATCATTTCACCCACGGAAACGAATATGGCACAAGGCCGGTTTTATTGTGGGTTTCTCCCAGCCCAGGCTCGGCCAAAAAAAAATAGCCTTTGAAGCCGATTAGACGGGTTCAGGCCCTGTCTACCTCCCCGGACGAAACCTTGCCCTTCGGCAAAGCCTCTTCCGGGTTCCTCTCTGCTAACGCAGAGAGTTCGACAGACGTCGGAAGTCAGCTCAAGAACTTCTCCCACACTCTTTTGACATGCCACTATTTAACGTCCTTGTTTGTAGACGAGTTCATCTTCAAGAGGGGTGGTAGGTTCCTACAAAACACCTCCCCCTTGAGATTAATTCCGGAGGAATTAATATATTTTCTTTTTGGGATCTGGACTTAAACCTTCCACCTTTGTTCTTTTTCTTAACATATACAACAGGGCAGGCCCACTCTGAAAATTCAATGCGTGAAATAACTCCTAAATTTTCAAACCGTTCCAATTCCTTGTCAGTCTGTTCCAAAACACCAAATGGCACATTTCTTTTTCGCTTGAAAATAGGTTTTACATTTTCCTTCACTTCAAATTTTGCCTTCGCCTTTTGCAACATCCAAGACCTTCTGAAAATACTTGTGGAAATTTTATTTTCAGATCTTTCTAAAATTTTCTGTAACCCGATTTTTACACCGAGAAGAAACATTAACTCTATTATTGTAAAAAAGAATTTATAGGGAGTTCCCATAAATTAAACAGTATAATCCAATCTGTTCCAAACACATTTGAAGCATTTTGTAGCACATACACTTTAGACTTTAGTGTCTTACCAACAAATGAAATATTACAAGAAAATTCACCTTGAAATTGCAATTTTCTTGCAGAAATCCCGCGAGCCAATTTTTAAGTCTTTTTAAGCAAAGGTCTGCCTATTTTAATCCATGTTTCTGTATTAATAATGGAAATATCACTTCCAGTATCTAGCTGTAGTTTAACATTTTTTCCATTAATTTTTACTTGTACGAATTTTCTTTTCTGTCCCTCCTCGATCTCCTGACGTGACAACACAATATTCACAATATCTTTTTTCGACTTAATTTTTTTTCTTTTGCTTTTACAATGAGTACTTATATGGCCTTTATTGCCACACGAATAGCAATTTTTGTCGCGAAAAAAGCATTCACTTTTAAAATGACCACCACCGCATCCAAAGCACGTTGGTTTTTTAACGTTTTTATTAACTATTCCCGTTTTTGGTCGAATAGCATGGACACGGGATATGTCTTTTTCTTCAATTTGCGTATTGTCATGTTTTAAGTTTTCCATTCTTTGACCATCTTCCGTAACCTTCTGCAAAGTAATCTCGGAATTTTGTTCGAGTTTTGCCAATATTTGGGACCTTATGTCCTTATCTTTGCTAGAAGTCAAGCCTTGAACGAATATCAAACATTTAAATCGATCAATTGAAAGATCATGTAACATAAAACGTTCACACATTCTGTTAACATTTCCAGCATAAGTAATAAACATCCTCATCGTCACGCTTTACCATATTCAAACACGAGAAACGAGTATGAAACAAACTAACTCGCTCGCCAAAAAATACTAGATAAAGTATTAACAGTTTCTTCGAAAGAAATGTCACTAGTTTTTCTTGGAAGGACAAAATTGTATACTTATTATTTTCATCTGTACCCAACTTTTGTAAAAGTAAACTCACTTTTTGTTCATCAGTCCAACTTTCACATTTTTTTTCAAATATTGTTTCAAATCTTCTGAAATACGCAGGAAATGTTATACCCTCCTCTGGGTTAAATTTGAACTCGGTAATAGAATTAGCAATACCTTCGGCCGTGAATGACGAATTTACTGGATTCTTTAGTAACATTGCTTCAAATAAAGCCTTTGTGTCATTTCGCTTCTGAACTTGTAAATCCATTAGTTGTTCCCGAAACAATTTTTGTTGCTCTTGTTGCTGAATTTGGTTTTGCACTAGAGTTTTCGTTAATGCAATCAAATCTTCCATTATGCGTAATAGATTACACAAAACACTTTTCGAAAACAGTCAAAAAAGGGAAAAACACGTATATATCCAACAATAAGCACAAGTCTTACTTCTTTTTGGCACGTTGGCAAAGTTCGACGTATTGTTTTTTTCTTCTTTCTTTCAGTGCGAGAAAAAAAAATTATATAGTCCACGCAGAGAGTTCGACAGACGTCGGAAGTCAGCTCAAGAACTTCATTATTTATTGTACTATGTACAAATGAGGCACAAGGCCAAAATGGGGGTTGGGGTAAAGGACGGTCATCACTTGTCTTAGATTAAAAAACTTAGCTAGCCACAACCACTGACCCTATCATACAGAACAATATCCTTTCACCAAAACAACACATTTATCCATACCTTTCTTACTACATACACCAAAATGCCTCTGACTCCATGAAAAACCTAAATAATCCCCTTATGTACAAAATATTGTCTGTGGGGGGAGGGGCATAAAAACAACAACCTCTAAAAATGATCCCCAATGAATATATACAAAATGACAAAATATATTTACAAGAAACCAAATAAAATTAGTGTTAGTAATAAACCCCCCCACAAACTCTTGAATGTGGCAGAAATATCAGTTAACCGGACGAAATTGATGCGGGACTTAATGAAAAATAAGGCCACACTCATTCATCCCAAGCATTCACACAGGCACACACTCATCCATACACAACAACAAATACGAAAAACACACACACGAAACGAAAGGCGCCCCGCATCTACCAGAGAACTGACATCACTGACCACCTAAAAACGAGGGAGGGATGGGGAGTTAAACTAAAGGAAAGAAAATGGGGACAGAAATAAAAAGGGGACCAATGAGCAAATACACCCTAGCTAAGTTTACCAGAATAGAAAAAACTAAAGAAAAAATACAAAAACCTAATCTCCGGGATGGGTTGCCTATGTTGAACCCAGGAAAACAATATCCTTAATGCTCAACCGGCATCCAGATGCCCTCAAGGTCAGCCCTTTTACTCGGCACATTCGCGCAAGATTCACCCACCTTTTGCTGAATTCTGATGAGGTGAGCCGCCGCCTTTCCGTCCTGATCTTGACTTTAAGCTGATGCTTAAAGAACAAGATCAGTTGGGAAGAAGTGAACTTCTCGCCCTCATGGAATCCCTTCTGACGCGTCGTCCAAATCACGACTCTCATAACCCCTAGTAAGCAACAGAACACAGTGTTCAGCCTTTGTCATCTGCGGCACCACATTGCTACAAACAGAACTGGCTTCCAGGACAAAAAACTTTCCGTGCAGCATGCGAACCATGAGGCCTTCAACAAACTTGCACAACGGCACTACCGCCCTGCACTGAAAGAAGGCGTGACCAATAGTCTCGACTTCCCCAGCACAGCGACGACAGTTTGGATATTTCTCCAAGCCTGCTGAACAAAGTCTCTTGCCGACCCAGAGGGCTTCACGAATCACCAGCCAGGTGAGTGATGCCTCATCGTTATTGAGGCATTTCAACCCGGGCGCCCAAGGCCATATCGAGCGAGCCTCCTGCTTCGTAAGACCGAGCTCGTCAATCAGATCATCTTGTACGGACCCCTAACTAAAACTTGATATAATGCCTTGCGAGACAACGCCTGGGCGTTGGAGAGACCATCCGAAGCCCGTAAGAGGAGCTTCAGAGCGCGACGACATTCACGATAAAAGAGCACTCGGCACGTGGTGTACGGCCGGCCTCTTCTTCGCACGAGTGCACACTTTTCAGGGACGGAAAATGTTTCTGGACGTCTTCTTTCCAAAAGGCACCCTCCTCATTCGACCCACGACACATTCGGTCTAGAAAGGTAATGCGAAGCATATATTGACGGATCTCAATGCTAGGCATCCCCAGACCGCCCTCAGAGGGGTGGAGGCAACAGACCTCGCGAGATACCATAGGGCCTTGCCCTTCCATAAGAAAGAGAACAAGGTCCGGACTAATGACATTAGTCGGGCATACGCAGGGTGGAAGCACAGAGAGTCGGTAGAGGAGGATCGGATAGATGTGTGAAACACATACTTCCGCCCTTCCCTTCAGGAAAGTCTCCTCCGAGACCACAGATTAACCGCGATCTCGGCCTTCCCTTGTACCTCCGACCAGTTCATTTCAACTGGAGATCAGGACCGAACCAGACACCGAGTATCTTGATCGGCCCATCCGTCCAGAGGAAAGGTCCGGGAAGAGAAACTCCCTTCCACGCACCCAACCGCAAGCCCACAGACTTATCGCGGTTGATCCTGGCCCCTGTTACCATCTCATACCCACTTATTTCTTTGCTGACTTCGTCAATCTCGGCTCTGCTCGACACAAAGAGCCGAAACGTCGTCAGCATAGGCAGAATACCTGGCCGAGGTGGTAGCGCCAGGCAGGGTAATTCCGCGCAGGACCGGATTCGCCTTTAACTTGCGAAGGAATGGTTCCAACGCAAGAACGTAAAGCAAGGGCGATAGCGGACAACCTTGACGAATGGAGCGAGACAATACGAAAGGCTCCGACCTTACCCCATTCACTTCCACCAGCGCACCGGGATCGCATACAAGAGTCGGATCCAGGAGCGAAAGTCGGCTCGAAACCGGCCGCCGACAGGACAGCCTCCAGAAACCGATGGTCAACCCTATCGAATGCCTTGGACTGATCTAAATTGATCAGCGCGGCTTCTGTCGACTTGTTCTAAGATCAAGCGTACCATATGAAAGGTTATCCTGAATCGTCCTGCCCTTCACAGCACAAGTCTGTTCGGGGCCAATCAGACGAGACGGTACAAGCTGCAAACGGTTGGCTAAGATCTTCGCCAAAATCTTTAAGTCAGTATTTAACATCGTCAAAGGGCGAAAGTTCCCTAACCCATCCCACCGTTCTTGTCCTTACGCAGCAACTTGATCACACCCCTGGTGAAGCGTCGAGGTAAAGACCCTGCCTCATCCAGTGGTTTATAAATCAGCTGCAGCAAAGGAAACAAAACGGGCGACAGCCTCAAGTACACTTCGTAGGGGAAGTCCATCTGGTCCGGAGACTTATCCAGGCCAACCTGCTTCAGCGCTTCCCAGATTTCCGACTCTGTTATGGGACCCTCGCACCTAGCCGCTTCAGCTGCCTCAAGGCAGGGAAAGTCAGCCAAAATAGGCGTCGAACTGAGCAGAGCTCAGACCGGGCTCCCTGGTGAAAAGATCCTGAAAGTAAAGCCGAAAGGCCTCGCATATGCCCGCGCTTGTAGTCACGGTCCGCTTATCCGGCAATGTGACGCACGCTATATGTCGCTTAGCCGCGTTCCGATTTTCCTCTGCACGCAATTCTGCGGCCATATTCGTCGCCTCAGAAGACATTCTTTTTAGCCTAGCCCTAACTACCAGAGCTTAATCCTTCTTGATAAGCAAGGAGGCCAACTCTGCCTTAGCTAAGACTATGTCCCCACAAACACGGGATTTAACAGCCCGATCGACCTTTTCTTCTAAAGCCGTTTGCGCCGCTAATCTATCTAGATTGAGTCGACGACTAAAATCGGCAGCAAACGTTCTAATCTTAGATTTTAATTTTCCCCACCAGGCGTTAACCACAACCGCCCCCGTCAATTCCCTCTTAATCATTAGTAGCAGCTGGTCCCGGAAATCCTGCTCACCAAAAAGTGAACAGTTAAATTTCCAGTAACCAGCCATTCTAACCAGGCTTATCTAAGTTTATACGGACCCGGACAAGCCTATGATCCGTATAAACTATATAGTGGAAACTTGGACACTCTAAGAGCCCTACATCGACTCTCTAACTAACACTCGGTCAGGTAGCTCGCAAGCGAGCCAGGATCCGAGTTGCCACTAGTTGTCCAAGTCCATGCTACCTCCTGAGGGTGCTCATTCCGGTACTTATCGACAAGATCGAACCTGCCGATAAAGCCCCGAAATGCCTTCACATCAGGATTGTTAGTACCCGGTTTCTTACCTATGCGATCTATCTCGGGGTCAAGGACGGCATTCCAATCCCCCGCTAAGACTACCCGACGAGAAGTCGTCAAAAACGGCTCGATCTGCCGAAACAAAGCAGGCCGCTCAGCATGAACATTGGGTGCATAAACCCCAATGAGACGTAAAGCCTTATCCTTTATAGTAACATCCAGCACGCAAAGCCTGCCCGCCGGATCTGCGAAGACAAGGGTACATGCAGCCTTCAAAGACTTGCTCACTAGCCAAGAGACACCCCTCGAACGACCATCAAAACATGCTGAATAAAGGGCGAACCCCCTAGACAGTATATCCTCATGGTCATGAGAAGAAAACCGAGTCTCTTGCACACAACAAACATTCACTCCGAGGCGCTGAAGGTCACGAGAGAGCCTCGCCCTGCGAGACTCGGACCTCAGGCCCAGCACATTTAACGTAGCTAACCAGAGAGCCATTGGGAAGTCCGATTAGGGTTGTTTACCAGCATTAAACATGGCCGGGGTAAGGATACCGACAGCCTATCCCATAGACCCATGGCCCATCTCATTCTTGATGGTGCCGTCTTGGGAGATACATTGATATCCCAGGGGAAGGTCAATTTAAGAGCTCTATATAGGGATGGGTGAACTAAATGGGGACCCTCCCTGCACAGAACTGTTTTAACTTTTTCAATATCTCGTTTTCCACTATAGCAATGGGCAAAGCCATCATTTTACAAGCGTTAATGGCTTCATCCACCATAGCCCAGGTTTGATTTTTGCAGGTCCTGACCCAGTACTGTCAGGACCCTCTGTGCATTTGGGAAGTTTTTAGGCTCCCTCAATATCTAGGTCGGCAAATTGTTTAATTGAGAGCAGGTATATTTAAGATCTTTGACCCTGTTACTATAGTCCCGGGATCTCTCGGCCTGGGCAGGGGAAATACGGCACACCTCCTCTCCTGTGTTGAAAATAAATCTTTTCTTTTCTTTTCTCCTTTTGCCTGTTGTGAGGGGCTTCTTTTGCCGCTTCGGAGCAGGAGGAGGCATATCGGTATTTTTACCGGTGATTGCTTGGGGGTATGGAGGGGGTAGATTTTTGTTTAACGGGTGAAGGGTGGGTGTATGAAGAGTACATAGAATGATCTATGTCTATAAGGGCTGGGATCTCTACTGTGGGTGTGGCTTTTGATGGCGAAGAAGCAGGCGAAGGTGAGGGTTGTTTCTTCGGTGAAGGGAGGGTCTAGCCGAGGACGTTGAAGGGATCTGGTCTTTTCTTTTGGAATCCAGCTGTTTTTTTCAATTCCTTAATTTTTTCCGACTTTTTCGAAACCGGGGTCGAATTTTTCTGCATTTCCTGGAAAGTAAGCTCAGAGGCGGGGCATCGCCCTTAACGTTGTTAGAGGGAGTGGGGCTGTATGTGCCTTTCTTCCTTGGGGCTTCAGGGGACTGAGGACCCGCTGTCCGGCGCTTCCTTCTGGCCTTACCAGCAACCAGCTATTCCCCCTCCCCTTCTCCACAACTGCACCGGCAGCGGGCGAAGGCTCTTTTGGGGAATGTGGCTTTCGATGACGCGCCGACCGGAGGATTAACCGACCCGGTCCTGAGGCTGGTACGCCCATTACAGGCGAGGTGGAATTTAGAGACGCGGTCAGAGGTGGATCTTGAGTAACTGGCGCTTGACTTCCAGAGGCCTTCTCTGGGCAGGAGGAGGAGAGATGACCAGTCACTCCACACCTCCAGCATACCGGTCTTCGACCCGTCACAATGACCGGTAACTTCAAACAGCCAACATCCAGACAGTTGGGGATGGAGCGGAAGGCTTTCTCGTCCAACATGATGTCAAAGCTCCACCCCCCGCTCAGGCTATCACAGGAAGCTCCCAGAATTTCGCCATACTGAGAGAAGAACGCTGCGAGATGTTCCCCGATAACATGAGGAGGGACCTCGTATACCGTTACACTGGTCTTACGTCGGCCTTCGTACTCCGTACGCAGTATAAGCTCTTTGTTTATTAGCTCGCGGCTAGCCGCGGCGACGCAGTCTTCTGGTGTGGGCAACAGCACGTCCCACATGAAAATTTAGGTCCCTTTTTAACTATTCTAAGGGGCTTGGACCCGAAGGATTCTAGTGCTTTCAGCACTGTGTTTTTCGTCGAGCGACAAATTTTGCGCGTACGCTTGTCCACGACGAAAACTGACACTATTCTTTGTCAATTTTCTTTAATTCTTGGGGTCTTCCAAAAGTCCACCTTCTACAACAAGGTGGGCATGCTTTCTTGGCACGCTCAAGAACTCCGCTAAATTGATAATGCACTTATGAGGGGACGACCAACAAGAGGGCGATTCCCCGGCCTCAGGCTCAGTTTGCGGTTCATTTTCGGTTTTTTCAGAATTTTGGCCATTATTGGCCTCCATAGTTGTTTCCTTGTTATTGCCTTTCTTAGCTTCCGTAGAAGTAATTTTTCCCTTTTCATTATCTTTTTCCCCAACAGTTTCAACTTTGCTAGGGGAGTGGTATTAAGAGCTGGAAAATCCTCCAAATTGTCTTTGTCCGGGGGTCTTTTTTGGTAGGGTTAAAAGGTGTTTGCGAATAGACTTTTGGGCTTTTTTAATAGCCAAAAAAAGGAGGTGTTTTTTTTTCCTTTTTTTCCATTTTAAATAATAAAAAGGGAGGGAGGGTAAATATGAATTGGGAACCGCCTTATAGGCGGAGGGAGGGAGAAAAAAAATAAAGGGGAGGTAAAAATAAAAGTTTGGCCTATCAGCAAGACAACAATTAAACAAATATCAACAGACAACAAAAATCAAACAGAAGGACGTGTGCAAAAATTATAACCACAAATGTAAACAGGTAAAAAAAAAAAAACGAAAAACGCAAAACAAATATACAGACGAGAAAATGTGAACAAGGTTCACAAAAACGAAGAAAGAACAAAAATTAAAAGGACAACAGACAAGAAAGCAACAAATTACACAATAAAACTAATAGTTATAAACGGAAAAATACGAGAAAAACGCGAAACTAAAAATATAACAATTTACAAAATGGCTGCCGCTAAAAAAAAAAAAACGGTCAACCCAACAAAGAAAACGTTAAATAAGGGGAAAAAAGAGGAGGGACAGAAATTACAAATTAAACACAAATTAAAAAAAACAAATATTATAAACACGTAATTAACAGATAAAACGTAGATTTTTTAACGGGTAAAAAAAAACAAAAAAAAACAACACAGAAATAATTAACACGTAATAACTAAATAAAGGGAAAAAAAGGTCGGACGTAAAGACGAAAAATAAACAGATAAACTCCGGGGTGTGGGCACTGGAAGAAAATAGATTTAACAAAGAAAAGTAAAACGTAAAAGAAAATAAAAATTAAAAAGAAGTAACGGTAAATAAAAGGGAAAGGAAATGAAAAGGAAAAAACAAATGGTCAAAATAAGAAAGTTCGAAAAATGACAAATTTAACAAAAAGTCAAAAAATCACGGTAAAAATTAAATCAAAAAACTTAACTAAATTAAGGCAGTCAGAAAAAGTTCAAAAAATAGTCCTTTGGAAGACAGCAAAAAATGTCTAGCACCGGTCAGGAGAAGAAACGGTGTAAACACAAAAAGTAACACCTCAGCTCAAGAACTTCTCCCACACTCTTTTGACATGCCACTATTTAACGTCCTTGTTTGTAGACGAGTTCATCTTCAAGAGGGGTGGTAGGTTCCTACACAACAGATATGAACAGTAATGGCTCTCCACAATTTCCTTTTCTTTATTTGCGCCTTTTGTGTTTTTTGGGATAGATAGTGTAGTGGTCGTCAATTGCCATCGATACGGTTTATAAAGAAGAAAGAAGCGAAAAAGAAGGGAAAGAAGAACAAGAAAATCAAGAAGAAAATGAAGAAAAGAATCAAGAAGAAAGAAAGAAGAAAAAAGAGAAAGAAAAAAGATAAAGAAAAAAGAAGAAAAATAAAAAGAAGAAAATGAAAAAGAAGAGAAAGAAGAAAAAGAGGAAGAAAAAGAAGTAAAAAAGAAGTAAAAGAGATACAGTAAAAAGAAAAAGAAGAAAAGGAAGGAAAAGAAGAAAAAGAAGAAGAGAAAGAAGAAAAAGAAAAAGAAGAAAAGAAAGAAAGAAAAGAAGAAGAATCAAAATGAAACACCGGAAATCTAGTAAAAAAGATAAATGCGTAGTTTTATTAATGCTGTGGCCTCGTTAGGGCCATAAATAAAGACACAAAGAGAGGAAGTGAGATAGATAGATAGATAGATAGATAGATAGATAGATAGATAGATAATGAAGATACCGAGATAGATAATGAAGATATATATATATATATATATATATATATATATATATATATATAGATAGATAGATAGTGTTGTTAGGGCCAGAAATAAAGACACAAAGAGAGGAAATGAGATAGATAGCTAAATAGATAGATAGATAATGAAGATACCGAGGTAGATAATGAAGATACTGAGATAGATAGATAGATAGATAGATAGATAGATAGATAGATAGATAGATAGATTGTGTTGTGGCCTTGTTAGGGCCAGAAATAAAGACACAAGAGAGGAATTGAGTTAAACAAATATATTAACAAAAACAGTAATACAAATATATACAAACGATAGTGTTACAGCAAGAATGTTCAGTCCGACTGTCAGAGCTGACTGCTGGAAACTTCCGTCTCTAAAAGGCAGTACCTGCTCCTATTTATAGCTGGGATATTCCATGTGTGCCTGGGTAAATTACCATAACAGTAAGCAACATAGATGTCTTGAAAAAATGGTAACAAAAAGAGCACTTACGCAATTAGTGAGATATTCGGGATACTTCCTAAGCTGGATAAGAGATAGTTTTATCTATGTGGTGATTCGTGGCATAGAAGTCCTCTTTAAGGTTTCTGTAATCGACGTAAGGTTATTGGTTCTACATCTAACATCTGTACCCTTAAGAAGGGTAGGTATTCCCTAGATGATTTTCTTTCCCTTATGTGTCCCCACGCTAACGAGTTTCGTCTGCCAGGTTTTACAAATATGCTATTACTCTATACTCTCTCGGCTATTTTTTAAAAATCTTTTCCGAAATCAATGTTTAAGATTTTATTAATACCTAAGCATATGAAAGTGGCTTTATATATTTTTTCTCGAGAACTAAAAACAAAACCAGAGCAAACACTGTTTATTTATTGGATAGTTTTTTTTTATTTCTGTTATTTTGAATCATTTCACCCCAAGCAAGGCGAGAATGCCACTAGCACGCAAGGGGTTACAAAGAGTGAGAGTAACAGCAAAGAGAGGTGTTTGAGGAAAGGATAAAGAGAAGGACGGGGATCAGGATCAAGGCATCAGAAAATGTCGATTGACATTACATTTGAATATTTAAAGATTATAGCTATCAGGAAGAAAGCAAGAGGAAATGAGTTCCACTGTCGGGAAGTGCGAGAAAAGAAGCTGTTGAAGTAGAAGAGGTGGTTACATTGTGACCGAGATGCCAAGCTAGTAGCACGCTTAAATTCATGCAGTCGGAGCACCAGTGAAAATAGCTCGACTGTCTTTTCTACAAAATATTTGTAGAAAAGACAGAGGGAAGCCACAGCACGTCTATGAGAAAGTGACTGGATTCGAGAAGCCAAGTCAAGATCTATCACATTGCACATCCGTCTTTGGATTTTGTCGAGGACCTCGATATGGAAAGGAGGGGCAGCAGACCATATATGGTAACAGTATTCAATGCAAAGACGAATAGTAGATTTGAAGGAGGGACTCAGACGAAATTATACAATTTTTTTTTATTTGCAAGATTATAAAAATATTTATTATTTACTATATTATAAAGAAATATTTATGTAAATACATTTGTTATTCATAAATTTATAAAAATGTCTGAATTATTGAACTAGAAAATTTAATAAATTCAACTGTAATTATAAGCTCAAAAAATAAAATAAAAAATAAAAATTTAAAAAATTTGAATAGACACAAAATGATGAATAACTGTAATTATAAGTTTTAAAAATTTTTAAATTAGAATTAAAAAAATTGAATTTAAATTTAAAAAAAATAAAATTTAAATAAATACAAAACGAAGATTAACTGTAATAATAAGCTTAAAAAATAAAATAAAAATTTAAAAATTAAAAAGTTTAAAAAGAAAAAAATTATAATACGTGCTAATACCCTTGAGAAAGGTATGAATCTTTTTCTCCCCCCCCCAGTTATGGATAAATAACAAAACAGACCGGGTTCTATAAACTTGGATAGCAAAACAGACCGGGTTCTATAAACTTGGATAGCAACTAGTATAACACAGAAAGAAATGGCGACCTACTGCGGGGAAAAATCTGCCTCGTCAGTCATGATCGCCTAAACGCATATCACGTATGGAGAATAACTAAGTGAATGAAGGTAGATTCTGGCGAGAAACATTGCCTAATACGACCCAGTGAACGAACTTTCCTATCAGCAGACCTAGCAAATGATTCAATTTATTAAATTGTTTATTTAGAAGAAAAACTTTTATATTTACAAGTTAATTTATTAAAAATTAATATCATTAAAAATCAAATTCAATAATTAAAATGATTTAAACACTACTGGAGGCGTGTCGCGTTGTCAAGTGAAACACCGTTCTTTTAGACAGAACGTTTTTTGGGTGGGTAGGTTTGTTATACTTTGCCGTAGGAGGATTGTTGTCGCAAACAGATGAGGTCACGGAATGCTTTACCATCAAGTCTTCGGAACATATCCATTACTACGCACCAAACCTTCTCGAAAGTTTTGTTTTCAAATTGCATTTCAAGAGCTCGATTTGTCTGCAAATAAATCCCTCTGGCGCACTGACAGCTGATTGAGCGATAACTCATCACTCAAGGGCCTAGGTCACTCTTTTGCAACTCATGAAATTCCGTCTCAAATCTTCTGGGAATGCGCTAGAGATTATACCGACAGCCAAAAGAAACTGAACAAGGAATTACCATTATTGTGTTCTGATGGATACATGAGAAAATTACCAAAAGACAGTCAAGATATCAAAAAAAAAGCTCATAACAATAAAAGTTGTAAAAGGCGTTAAACCCGGGAAAAGTGTGGAATGCTACAAGGAAAGTGTGATGGGGGAAATATGAAAAGGTAACCTATGGCTCTATGGTCGTCGAGATGTGTTTGTCGTTAAGAATCTCACCGTAGATAATTTGAAAGACGAAGATAAATTAATGAACTTGGCGTACTATATTTTGAGCTTGTTCCACAAGGTCACGGCATCAACGCTAATCTGTATTACCACCAGCTGGACCGCGTGTACGACAAACTAAAGAAAGAGTATCCTGCTTTGGCCAATCGAGGTCAGGCTTTGTTTCAGTAAGACAATGCGAGGCCACAAACTGCCAGGTTGACTGAGGAGAAGTTCAAAAAGATGGACGGTGTTGAGAATCTTCCACATCCTCCATTCAGTCCCGATGTTGCTCTGAGTGAATATGGCCTATTCCGCTCAATGGAGCACTTCCTCCGCGACCAGCGATTCAACACTTTTGATGAAGTCAAGGAAGCTTGTTTACAGCGGACTGGTATCTGGGAGAGATTCGGATGCTGGCTGATCGCTGGCAGAAGATTGTCAAGAATGGTGAACTTTATTTTGAAGAATAAAGGATGGTGTTGCTCCATAAAATTTGGTTGTTTTCTTGACGCCCCATCGCTACTTTAAGTCAAGTAGAATTTCCAAGGAGTACTTCATTTCGAGCTTGTTCCTCACAGTCGCGCCATCAACGATAACTAGCAACTAGACCGCATGTGCTACATACTGCTTTGGACAGTCGATGTCGGCCTTTGTTTCAGGAATACAATTCAAGGCCATACACTACCAGGTCGACTAAGGAGAAATTCAAACAGATGGAGGGTGTTGAGATTCTTCCACAGCCAACATTCAGTCCCGATGCTGATCCGAGTGACTATGTCCTATTTCGCTCAATGGCATACTTCCTCCGCAACCAGCGATTCAACACTTTTGAGGAAAGTGAAGGAAACTTGTTTACAGTTTTTTGGATCCAAAACCAACAGACTGCTATCTGTGATAGATTCGGATGCTGGTTGATCGCTGGTAGAAGATCATCGAGAATGAAGGATTTTATTTTGAAGAATAAAGGTTGGTGTTGCTCCATAAAATTTGGTTGTTTCTTTCTGCTTCCTAAATGAATCAGGACTTTCCGGTCAAACTACTACTACTACTAATAATAATAATAATAGAAAAATGACACCTCTTCCCTAATTTAAGTCTAGTAGAATTTCCAAGGAGTACTGCATTTCAAGCTTGTTCCACATGGACATGCCATCATAGCTAAACTAGACCGCTTGTAGGACAAAGTAATAAGAAGTATCTTGCTTTGGACATTCAAGGTCAGACTTTGTTTCAGCAAGACAATACAAGGCCACAGACTACCAGATTGACTAAGGAGAATTTCAAACAGATGGACGGTGTTGAGATTCTTCCACATCCACCATTCAGTCCCGATGCTGCTCACAGTGACTATGGCCTATTCCGATCAATGGCACACTTCCTCTGCGACCAGCGATTCAACACTTTTCATGAAGTGAAGGTAGCTTGTTTACACATTTTGATTCAAAACCAGCGGACTGGAATCTGGGACTGAATTGGATTATGGCTGATCGTTGGCAGAAGATAGTCGAGAATGAGATTATATTGAAGAATACTGTAATTCCCCATGTATAATACGCATCTTTTTCTAAAAAAGCAAAATTAGGGATGCATATTATGCATAGCTACAAAAAATCTTTAAAAAAATTGCCGTTTCATACATCGATTTCAGTTGAGCACTGTTGAATGACAAGCTAATTCTATAAACAACAGCCACCTGCGTTAATGCGAAGCTCTTCAGTAAAATGAATAGAGCACTCCGGCTGATTGATATTTGTTTACATTTGTACAAACAGTACGCTAGATTTATGTGCTACATTCTGTCGAATGGAGATAGCTCAGTGGTAGAAACTCTGAGTAACACCAAATCGGTCGGATTTCAATCCTGGCTTGAGGCATTCTGTTGTCTAGTCTCACTGAAGAGCTGTGATACAGCGAAACTGTACCTGAAAAATAAAATAAGAATTATCATAAAAGCAATTTAGAATAATATTATTCTATGTTCAAAACCAGTTTTTAATAAGTATAGGAAACGCTGGCCCTAATGAAATTGGTTTGGTTTGGTTTACGGCATATCAACAGCTCAATGGGTTATTTAATGCCGACAAAATTTTTATTGCTGGTAATGTTTTTCTTCAAAAATCTATTGCTGGGAATATTTTTCCTTAAACAAATCTATAGCTGGTCATATTTTTTTCAAAGAATGTATAGCTGTATTGCTAGTACTTTTTTTTTTAAAAAAATGTATAGCTGATAATAATTTTTCCTTCAAAAATTATTGCTAGTAATAATTTTTTATTACAAAGTATTTCTGGTATTAAAACCTATTTTTACACAAGTTTGGGTGTCAACTATTTGCCCATAGTTGGAACCCTAACAAATGCTACTACCCCGGGTCAGGGTGGACCTGGGAACACCAGCAATTAAGAGGTGGTTCTACGCTCCTCAAAACCTCCTGATCAGAGGCCTTGCTGTTGGACGTAGTTTATCGTCTTACACAGAACGCGGATGTAGTTTATCGTCTTATCCAGGACGCGGATGTAGTTTATCATCATACCAAGGACGTTGTAATGAAATTGGAGAGGTACAATTTATAGAGTTTGATTACCAAAAAAGGGGTGCACATTATGCGTGAGTAGAAAAATTTTCACAGGTTTTTCAGAACAAATTTTGGGGTGCGTATTATGGATGAAGGCGTATTATATATGGGGAATTCCGGTAAATGTTGGCCTTGCTCCATGAAATTTTCTTAATTTCTTTTCGCTTCCTAAGTGAGTCAGAACTTTTTGGCTGACTTAACAGATGCTGATCACTATGTAAATTAATTTTAAATCGATCGACTTACGGAAGCCAAAAGAAAATCAGCTCGGGCGAGTTCTGAATGGAGTGAGGGCAGAATTAAATTGCTCTTTGCAATAGATATTGAAGTAGTGGTTTCGGTTAGTCATGGTTGCAGCGCATTCTGGGGTGAACCAAGGTTGACTGTTTTGTTTTTGCTTGATTTTTGGGGGCAGGGGTATAAACCTCTCCATTCCATAAAGGATTCAATTAGTGACAAGGGCAGCGGTTTTGGATGTAGGATGCTTACAGAAGGTTTGTAGAGGAGCTACCATCATGTAGGATCGAAAACAGACCCAGTCTGCCTTCGTATAGCAAAAAATCTTTCTATGGAACGGTACATTAGGGCATACCTTAAGTTTGGCATCAATCTGGGCACTGATTGTGGAATTGTCTGATATGCTTAGTGGAGGTAAAGCTTTTGATAAGCATCTATCAGCGCCGATGGTTAGAAAGAGGTCGAAGAGGTTCGTGTGATATCCTGCTGTGTCCGGGACCGGGCTAGGTTCTCCGATGAGCGGTCCCGTCCAAGGTTGAAAATAAACATATTGGATCCTGTAAATCACTAACCAAATCTTGAGCAGAGGTAAAACGGCTGTGCCCACAATTATAAATGATCCCGACGTCATATCTTCCTCGACATATAAGGCGAAACTTTGCCTCTAACTCAAAGTTAGATGACAAAGACCATTCCCTCTCCAGGTTCCCGTCAGGGGTCTAGTTCATAGGCGATGGAGAAGTCACTGCAATATCTGCTTTCAACAGCTTTTGTTGGAAAAGACTAGCCACTCCTTTATGGGGTATATTAAAGTCACCGCAGATATGAAAGCTGGCTGGGGAGAATCGAGTGAGAATACTATCAATATTCGGTCGAAGATTACCGTCCCTTCGTCCTGAGGACGGTAGAAAGCAAAGACGGATGTGGTACTATAGATAAGTGCCATGCGGAATCACATATACGGGAGATTGGGTTCTTCGTTTTTCGCGTCCTTGCTCCATCGTCTTTGATGTAAACTCCGAGTCCATGTTTGGCTATAAGAGGTGCGTAACCCGGGACTGTGAACTCCCCAATTGCGCATGTAGCATTGATAGCGGTTTCAGAAAATAACAGGAGGTTTGGTTTAGACTGGAGAAGACGGTGGTCCACTTCTGGAAAATTGGAATGTAGACCCTTCACATTGGTGTAGGAGATTTACGAGGGGGTCTACTTTTTTTTTTAGGTTGGGTTTGATAGCTTTGTTCATTTGTATTTTGATTGGATTCATGTGTGCATTGGTTGGCAGAAGACTATTAGGCAGAGAAACAGACGCACCCGCAGGAGTTGCATGCATAAATAAACAGGAGAGCATCGTCCAAAGATACAGCCGTAGCAGTACCCTTTATCGTGGCATCAAGAGGCCCCACCGGAGACTATCGCTCTGTCTAGAAATTATTCACAAAATGGCAGTACAATAGACCCGATATTATACACCTGCTGATAGGATGGCTTCCTTAGAAGTTACTCGAATTTTAGGATCCTATCACCAAAACCTAGAAAACGTTTACCTCCAGCACCCTTAATGAGGGAACAAATATCCCAGGAAAGACTCAGGCGCGATACTCCGAGTTTATGTCTTGTCCGCCTAAAGGTCAGGGCAACAGAACTCCTCCTTGGTTCAGAAACATCGTACCGCACTTGTACCCAGGGTACCAAGGCAAGCTCGCTCATGTACTTGGAAAGAGACCTAATCGGAGAAGGTAGAGTAATAAGGGTTACTCGGGGGTGTAGGTGCTTCCGTTACCCCCATTTGAATTAGTATAGTAGATGGTTACAAAGTCGAGGGCCTGCAATGGGCAAGTTACCTATTCAGGAGAAAAGAAATTCAGTCTACAAAGGAGAAGCATTATGGATCGGTGGGAGAATTATGGTCAAGGAGTGTAAAACAGCTATCAATCTTTAAACCTTTAACCTATACTAATATATATATATATATATATATATATATATATATATATATATATATACACCGCGTGCCAAATTATTATCGAAATAATTTTTTCTAATATTTCAAAAACCCTCCAATCAGTTCACACAAAATTTTCACACAACGTTATAAACACAGACCTGCGCAATCACTGAAATTTTCGTACTGATCTGCGCAAGGTAAACAAACTGGCGCCGTATTTGCGTATAAGCTGCTTTTACGACCCATCTTTTCACTAAATTCTTACCCTTTTCTAATAATTTGGCACTCTCAAATGACCATATATATATATATATATATATATATATATATATATATATATATATATATATATATATATGTACTTTTGGGATAATGTAGATAGACTCCCCCGCCAAATAACCCAAGCTAGAAAAATTCCCTTTAAATATATGGACCTCGAGAATAAACAATAAATTAATAGGCAAGCAATTTATATAGACTTTAGCATGCGCACGGGCGCACATACACAGACACACACGAACGCACGCACACACACACACATATATATATTATTCATTTATTTATTTTTGGATATAAAAACGTGTTAAAAATCGCTACATAATAATTATGTTGCAACACTACAAATGTGTTTCCTCGGCCGATCTTAAACTACTGGCTAGTAAAAGATTAATGAATAATTGTCATTATGTAGCGATTTTTAACAAGTCCTGATATCCCAAAATAAATTATATTTAGCTCTACCCTGTACTGAACCCTCTTTTAAATTAAATGTTACATACAGTGGGATTATACTCAATTTGTTCTCATATAACCTTGATTACCGAAATGGAACGGCTAATGGGAAAAGAAAGACGTGACTCTTGGGGTACAATCCATTAGGTTATGAATGCTTGGATGAGTATCACAACGGAATTTCTGAGTAGTGACGCTATGTCGACTCTATTCAGTTTCTTCTTCGTTACCCAAGTCCGTTGGTATGACGTTTGCATTGTATCGAAACGGTCCGGGTTCGATTCTCGGTAGCAGGTGCGCACTGCTGAGGAGTCCCAAAATAGGACGAAACGGCCGTCCATAGCTTTTTGCAATCTGTTCAGGATTCTTCTAGACTCGTCGTATTACTATATTGATTATTCTAAATCCTCAAAATTCTATGACTTTTCTTTTTTCGTCTTAAATCACGTTCAACTTTTATTCTTTCCTCGAAATGCTCAGTCTTTTTCTATCACCTTCACTCTCTGCAAACCCCTGCCCATAGTGGAACCCCCGCCTTGCGTGGGATAAAATGATTATATATATATATATATATATATATATATATATATATATATATATATATATATATATATATATACGTTTGTGCTTGTGTGTGTGTCTATTATATATATATTTGTAAATCACTAGCGGGTCTTAAATGCCAGTTAAGATTATCGCACAAAATTTCATAACTGAATCAATAAGCTGGCAGATCCTCATACGTCGAAACCGCCGGTAGAGTCCATTATATATATATATATATATATATATATATATATATATATATATATATATATATATATTTGTACTTTGTGTGTGTCTATTATATATATATTTGTAAATCACTAGCGGGTCTTAAATGCCAGTTAAGATTATCGCACAAAATTTCATAACTGAATCAATAAGCTGGCAGATCCTCATACGTCGAAACCGCCGGTAGAGTCCATTATATATATATATATATATATATATATATATGAAGAAATATAGTCTTAAGGTGTGCTACATTTATGGGATAAAGTGCTCAATATCAGAGATAGAGCGTATGTAAATATAAATATAAAAGTGAACATTGCTGTTTCATGTTAGACACAACCCTCAGGCCGCCTGACGATTGCGTCTAGCATGAAACAGCCTGTCTTCCCGAGTGTTGACTTCAACGTTCACTTATATATATATATATATATATATATATATATATATATATATATGTATGTATGTATGTATAGCACTCGAAACAAAAGTGAAGATGATGAGATAATTTGGAAAAGCTATCAACGACGCGTTTCATCGAGAGCGTCTGATCTCTCTGGCTTACTCAGGTTAGAATGAAAGAACGGGAAAACTGTTTGGATAAGTGGTGACCATAAATCACTTATCACTTCCTTTTCACTTCCGATGTTCAAACCACTGAAAGTATCTGTCTGCCTGTTTGATTTTTAGTTATATATTTGTGTATATATATTAGAGCCGTTTGGTGTCTGTTGCATTTGAAATCAGTCCATCGAAACTAAAAAGTGTTTTTTATATAATTGCGCATACCTATATATACATACATACACACCCACTCAGGCACATAGATATATAATAGACTATTTTTTCTATATACTTGTAGAAACATATACATCCCCCCCGACATATATATATATAAATATATACACGTAAACATACAGAGCCTGTGCCTATATATATATATATATATATATATATATGAAGAATATGGAGTTTTAAGATTTGCTATATTTATGAGATAAAATGCTCGATATGAGAGAGCAAATATAAATATAAAAGTGAACACTGAAGTCAACACTCAGAAGCGACAGGCCGTTTCAGGCTGGACGCAATCGTCATGCAGCCTGACGATTGCGTCTCGCATGAAACAGCCAATGTTCACTTTATATATATATATATATATATATATATATATATATATATATATATAATATACCTAAAAAACATAACGCAAGAAAGAATTTGCATACGTATAAATATATTTTGCCACAGGTGCTATAAACAGAGTGCTCTATGTTATGTGACAGAGCTATAAGTATATATTAGTGAATATACATAATATGCAATATCGATAGCACGACTCGGTGTTTGATGCAGTTGCTGCAATCTTCAGGTGCAAATACTGCATGAAAATCTGAGTCGTGGTATCGAGGTTGATATATATATATATATATATATATATATATATATATATATATATATATATAGGGTCGTAATCCGTTGGTATAATCCAGGCAAGTTCTATTAACACAACATAGAATTTGAAATATGTTAAAACTGACTCACAAAAAAGAGCGATCCATGTTTATTTTCATTAAACAGAGCAAATTTTCTTTATAATTGGAAATAAGATACCTTTACTAAATAACCATTTTCACCAGGAATTTTGATTTTAAAATTCGCAGGATTTTCCAAACTGTTTCTGGCATACACTGCAAACTGATACCTGAAACCGTTTGAAAAATTTTACGAATTTTAAAATTAAAATTCGTAGGTGAAAAGGATCATTTACTAAAGGTATCTTAATTCCAATTGTAAAAAAACGTATATATATATATATATATATATATATTCAGTTATATGGATATGAGTTTGCGACCCTGGGTTTCACGCTTTTGCGATCATCAGACAAACTGGTTGATTTTTTTTAAATTGGATCTATTTATGCTTGTTTGGGGGAATTTCCTTCTGTGCTTGTTCAGGATGACACTCTCATACACATAGACACACTTACATACAGGTGTACGCATTTTAGTTCACGCAAACGCACCCATATAAACAATCCGAGGCTAGGCGTAGATATACATCCATGCCTTCGGGTATACATGTGTACGCAATTATAATTCTATTTCGGTTTTATATATGTGTAGCGATGTTTCAAAAAGGGGTGGTGTTCTTGACTCATTTCAGAGCATCGCCGCTTCCTCACACACACATACACACATGTAGTACTAATGGTGGTAGAGATGGTTATGAAGTGATTACAGTATTGATAGTGAAAATAATAGTAGTTATATTAGTTCTATCACTGATATTGGGCGCTTTCCACTAAGTACTGCACATACAAAGATCAGAATTGCGAAAACACATTAAAACAAGGCGAAGTTTTCTGATGGGATCATTGAACAAATATTAAAGCAGAAGTATATATCTATGTATAACGGAAAGGCATTGCTAATGATATTTAAAATCAGGAAGACAGGGATGGTTAGTGGTCAAGAATGAATGCAAACATTACTAATAGAAAAAGGGCTATTATATGTACAATGGAAATGCATTGCTAATGATTTACTATAGAAATTCATTGAAATCAAGAAACGGATTGTCGAGGGTCAGGAATGAATGCTAGCATTACTGATAGAATAGGGCTATTTTATATGTATAATTGAATTGCATTGCTAATAATTTTACTATAGCATGTTAAAAATCGCTACATAATGACAATTATTCATTAATCTTTCACTCGCCAGGAGTTTAAGATCGGCCGAGGAGACACATTTGTAGTGTTGAAACATAATTGCTATTATGTGGCGATTTTTAGCATGTTTTAATATCCTAATAATAAATATATATATATATATATATATATATATATATATATATATATATATATATTGTTCACTATAATTATATATATATATATATATATATGAATTGCAAATGAGGAAGAAAGGAATTGTGAGTGGTCAGGAATGAATGAAAACATTACTGACAGACTAAGGTATTATATATATAATGGCGATGTATTGCTAATGATTTTACTGTATGCACTGCAAATGAGGATGAAAGGGATTGTCAGTGGTCAGGAATTAATGCAAGAAATCACTAATAGAATAGGGCTATTACATGTATAATGTACATGCATTGCTAATAATTTTACTATAAAATACAATGAAAATCAAGAAGAAAGGGATTGTCAGAGGTCAGGAATGAATGCAATCATTACTGATGAAACAGGTCTTTTAATGCGAGATGTTATGACGTAAATCTCGTTCCCGAAAAAGAAAGAAAATAGTTTTTACATTTACTTTCTTTTATAATGTCTAGGCTTTTATTTAAATGATTAATTCTTCAGCATATTTTAATTAAGATCGTTGTTCAGTTTCATTCCGCCATTTAATTTTTTCAGTTTGTTATGTTTTGGAAAATGTCATGATTACGTTTTGAAATCGTTATATGCTTTCTTTCTTTCTTTCTTTCTTTCTTTCTTTCTTTCTTTCTTTCTTTCTTTCTTTTCATCGTTTTTTTTCTTTCTTTTATTTTCTTGCTTATTACTTTCTTTTTCTCGATTTTCCGTCTTTCTTTTCAATTTTTTCTTTCTCTCTTTTCACCATTTTCTTTCTTTCTTTCTTTCTTTCTTTCTTTTCACCAATTTCCTTCTTTCTTTTCATCACTTTCTTTTATTTTCTTGCTTATTATTTTCTTTTTCTTGATTTTCTTTCTTCCTTTTAAATATTTTCTTTTTTTCTTTCTTTTCATCATTTTCTTTCTTTAATAGATTTTTTCTTTCTTTTATTTTCTTGTTTACTTTTCTCTTTCTCTCGATTTTCTTTCTTTCTTTCTTTCTTTATTTCTTTCTTCTTGTTTAACTGACCATAATCTATCATCTTTAAATTTAAAAAAACTATCTATGTTTCTTTTTCAAGAACGCCTCTTAATTTCCTCTTCATGATTTTTGGCCCACTTCTTCTTCTTCTTCTTCTTCTTCTTCTTCTTCTTCTTCTTCTTCTTCCTTTTGCATCACACATATTTTTCTTCTTTCCTCAAACGATATTCTTTTATCCAATTTTTATTGCCACTCTTCCTTACACAACTACTTCATCATCACCATTTTCATCATCAGCAGCAGCAGCATATTTGAAATGCTATTATTATTATTGTTGTTGCTGTTGTTGTTGATGATGCTACTGCTGGCGTTGATGTTTGTCAATTACAGATGGTCAGGCATTTTGGCGACGTGTGACTAGTGACCCGCCAATTCGATTCGCCAATCAGCAGCTGTCCACTCTGACCCCACACCATTCGTAAACCAATGCAAAAAGACGTGTACACTGACCATACCGACCCCAGAAGAGTGTCCCCCTCCTGACACCAGCGTTGATTAATGAATTCTTTATTCAAATTCAAAATTGGCTAATCTGAGATAGAAAAAAAGTCATTAAAACTGCCCAGAAAATAAGATAAAAATAATCAACAGAATGGAGAGAGAGAGATAGAAAGAGAGAGAGAGAGGGGAAAGATGGAGAGAGAGAGAGGGAAAAGAGAGGGAGGGAGAGAGGGAGGAGGAAAGAGAGAGAGAGGGGGAGGGAGAGAGGGAGACAGAGATGGGGTGGGGAGTGAGAGGGAAAGGAAAGAAAAAAGGCAGAAAGAAAAAATGGTGGAAAGTGTGTTAGAAGAAGAAAAAAGGAGAAAGAAAGAAAGAAAGAAAGAAAGGATGATGATGATATTGATAGTGGAAAGATAAAAGAGGGTCATTTAGAGAAGAAGAAGAAGAAGAAGAAGAAGAAGAAGAAGAAGAAGAAGAAATGATGAAATGATGAAGGAAGTGGATGATGATGATGATGATGATGATGATAAAGTAAACAAAAAGTTATTAGAAAGTTATTAGAAACGAGGGCAAGGCACTTTCGATCAAAATTGCTTGATATCTATCAGGGTCCATTGTGCCGTCAATGTGTAATATTTTGCCTGTTAGAGATGCAGCAAAGCGTCCACCAAATCATAATGACCCCAAAATCTCTACTTTGGTCCCCATCCTACCGGTGAACGAATATTGTTTCTCTCATTCGATATCTCAAATATTCAGGCCAGTAGACGAAAATAAATAATTATACTGTTTAATAAATGTTGTAGTGTCTCCCCTCTACTGATTCTATTATGGACTCTTCCACTTAATATAAAGTAGTAGGAAAAGCAAGTCTCGTGGGGAACAGTGATATAGACTGTTCTACCGAGGCTGTGGCTGTTCGCAGCTCCTGTCGAACTCTGTCTTGAGCAGAGAAGAACCCGGACGAGGCTGTGCCGAAGGGCATAGTTTCGTCCGGGGAATGTAGACAGACCCGAACCCGTTTATGCGGGTTCTACAGGGATTTTTTTTGCCGAGCCTACGTTAAACTCGGCCTTGTACCACATACATCCCTCGTGGTGGGGTGGCTGTTAAATATTAGCAGTGATAGACTGAACGCTGGTCAACTGACACACACTCCCAAGTCGTGTAACACACTTCTATAGTATTTACTGTCCAATACACTATTTATCTTCAACCTCTTGTTTCGTTATTACTTAACCGATTACTTGGTCACAACAATAAATAAACGGAGCGTCTACATATATGTATATCAATACAAGTATCCATTAAAAAAATAATGTGGACGTTGATGGCTCTCTACAATTTCCTCACTTTTTTAAAGCACTTAGCACTCATAGCTCAGCACAGTTTCTTTTTAATATGTATGTGTGGAAATTATTTGAGGGTATTCTTGGTGATGCATTATATTGAAGACAGGATAAGGATATTAAACGACTTTTAGTGAAGAGTATAAGGTGTAATCAAATATTTTTGTTTTAGAGTGTTGAGTGAGTCCTTTGATATTCGGTGTCACAAAAATGCTCTTTTGTAAGGCGGATATTGCTAGTAGTTTGGAGAAAGTTAGACAGTGGTAGTTTTGAATTCAGACCGTGCTAGGTGTAGTAGTAATATTAGAAATAGATCAGTGTCAATCTCTGTTATTTTCTCGGCTCTAAGCAGGACAGAAATATCATAAGCAGATGATCTCTTAAATACTTCTTCACGCGTCACGCATGTCTAGTTTCTCCAGCGGTAGCGTATTTCGCTCTACCTTCTCCTGCCCCCCACTCTTCTGGCATAGAAGTATCAGCTTATATACTTTTGAGCAGGCTCTGAGATTCTGGCACGAACTTTGATTTCAGTTAACATCAAAAGGCTCTTTGTGATAATGTTTTTTATCGGACAAATTTATTTTATTTTCCTGCGTTCCTTCTTTTTATGTTTTTTTAAATTTTTTAAAGGAAGTTATGCGTGGAACCTCCATGATTTTTGTGAGATTTCAGTCACAAATTAGTACTCTCTCTTCCCGCAAACATCCGGTGTTTTCGGCTGAGTTCAGCTTTTCTTCTTCCTCTTTTTATTTAAGGGTTACCCTCTCGTTAGTTAAGAGAATAATTTATATATATATATTTATATATATATATATATATATATATATATAGATAGATAGATAGATATACAAACCTGAACTGTAATAGTGTTATGTACCGTATCTATGAACATTAACAGGTATGTCCCAATCCCCATAAATACATTGGACACTATTGTAAAGCGCGAAATATGCTGTTGATATGTCCCGGGAAGGGATATATTTGTTCGAAGTAGCAAAGTAGATTTGGAATACTGTGACCGGGTAGGACAATCTAGCAGGTAACGGTAATGGACAGGTACTCGTCGTAGCGGTAGGCAATAGGCGAAGACATTTGGGGTAGTCCATGTCCCTCCACATCAGTCTGTATTTATTGCTGACACCATCCAATCATATTACTGTGAGGGGGAACCGGGTGTATGCATATTCATTACATCAGCTGTTTAAGTAGTCCACCACTAGCAGTGGTTTACCTACTTCACGCCGCTGGCGAGTACTGAATTTTGTTGATGTTATAAAGATTAGCGTTTCGTTTTCAACCTCCGTTTTGATTATTCTTCGTTCAGTAACCATTTCTAGGTTGCAACAGATAGATAGATAGATAGATAGATAGAGAGAGAGATAGATAGATAGATAGATAGATAAGGAACAGACAGTAATAAGTAGTTTTATATACCATACCTATGAACAATAATGGGTATGTCTCAATCCTCATAAATACGTTGGATACTATTGTAAGTGGGAGTAATATGCTGTCTAAGTAGTACATCACTAGAAGTGGTTTACCTACTTTACGGCGCTGGCGAGTATTTTGATGATGTTATAAAGATGACCATTTTATTTCCAACCTTCGTTTTGTTTATTTTTCATCCAGTAACCCTTCCTAGGTTACAACAGATAAATAGATAGATAGACAGAACTGGAACTGAGATATTGTTATATACCGTACCTATGAACACTAATGGTTATATCCCAATCCTCATAAATACGTTGGACGCTATTATAAGTGTGTGTGTGTGTGTGTGTAGGGGGGGTAATATACTGTCTAAGTAGTCCGCAACTAGCAGTGGTTTACCTACTTCACGCCGCTGGCGAGTATTGTATTTTATTGAGGTTACCATTTCATTTCCATTCTCCGTTTTGGTTTTTCTTCGTTCAGTAACCATTTGCAACATAACAGAAAGCGAAGAGATCATATTTTATTTTGAATTCTTTTTATTATTTATTTAAATATTTTGTTTTTTTTTATATTTATTTATTTTTATCGGGGCTCACCATATTCGAATTGCCATAACCTTTTGGTGCAAATTGACATTCTTTAACTGAAGCACTACATGAAAAGCTGCTAGTAAAAAAAAAAAAGAACTAAATAACGTATCAAATCTTGAATGTTGCATTAGAATTTTATTTTAATTGTTTGCTTCTGTTTATTTATTTTAATTGCAAATCTTCCATTCTTGGATTTTTTTTCTTCCTCCCTTCAGCTTAATCAAGTACAGTCAGAGAAAAAAATAGCTCAGGAGAATGAAAAGAAATCTCTGGCAAAATGGAAGCGAGAGAAGGAACTCCATGAAAAAACCCCAAAAGAAACTTCCAGAAAATAAGGTAACACTTCATTACATACACACAGTTAGTATCTGTATAATCTTTATAATAAGCTCTAATCTCTTTATAATGCCCGCCTTAATTCCTGACCATTGACAATCCACTTTTCCTGATTTTTCATTGCACAACAAATTGAGTACAAGAATTAAGATAATTAAAATGAGTTTTAATTAAAAAATCAGAAAATTCTAAGCTCATACGATGAATAAGAATAAACAAAACTTTGTTTTTATTTTTGTTTTATTTTGTTTTTTATACATATATAATGTCGTTAATACTGTTTATTATAAACAGATCGTTTGCTTAAATATGTGTATCTATAAAAATAACATATAAACAGAAAATATATTAAATAAATGTCGGATTTAATCTATTTTATAATATATCTCATTTGTTTATGCTAAGATAAGTTTCGAGCAGATATGAGTGTTCAAGAAAAATCATGGGAAATTTGTTGTTTAAAAACAGTGATTTGACTTTGCAAACCAGACGCTTCCTCTGTAGCTAAATGGTATAGCACGTCAGGCTATATGATGGTTCCATGTAGGATACGGGTTCGATTCCTGTCAGAGGAAATATTTTTTCTTTGAAATTTCTCAAATATTCAGGCCGGTAAATGTAGTTAATACTGTTTATTAAAAACAGAGCATTTACTTGAATATATGTATCTATAAAAATAACATATAAACAGAAAATATATTAAATAATTGTCGGATTCAATCCATTTTATAATATATCTCCTTTGTTTATGCTAAGATACGCTTCGAGCAGATATGCGTTCAAGAAAAATCATGGGAAATTTGTTGTTTAAAAACAGTAATTTGACTTTGCAAACCAGAGGCTTCCTCTGTAGCTAAATGGCACGTCAGGCTATATGTTCAAGAAAAATCATGGGAAATTTATTGTTTAGTGGAATTGTTTCTTGGTACCTATATATATTTGTGTACTTAGTAAATTATTTTAGGCATATCTGATTGAATAAATTACAAACATTATGTCTGCTTATTTTTATCATAATCCTTTCATATTCACGAATATTTTCCTATATATTACAATTGAATAAGGCAAGAAATGCACTGAAACAGTGAGAATCACTTTTATTTCCTAATAAATTTTCAATAAATACGTGAATATGAAAGAAAGGATCATAAAAATAAGCAGATATAATGTTTGTAATTTACTCAATCAGACACACGCACACATACACGCATACACACATATATATGTATATATAAGTGTGTGTGCGTGTGTGTGTGCGTGTGTGTGTGTTATAGGTTTGCTTATCATCCGGTTCCTACTCCTCACCAGTCTTTTGAACAGGAGTAGAGGTTTATCCCTTATTAAGGATTATACTTGATTCCATGTCACTGTCAACAGATAACAAGAAAAATTCGTGGATGTATATCTTTAAAAAATTCAAACAAAATTCTCACTTGATCGACTTAAACAAGAACGATAGCGTCGCGGCATCGCACGCTCTCAAACTTATATTCAACTGTCAATAAATTAAAAAAAAAATCTTTCAGTCCACACATTTTTCGTCTTAGTGTTTGCTTATGTGTGGGGAAAATGCGGCCTGGAGATCAAAATTTGAAATAGTCGAAAGTACTTGGCGATCTGACAACAACTCGTATATAATTCAAGGAATTGATAGTAAGTTAATGTCTCATTAAATCTTGTTAGCGAAGTGACTTTGTCATTAATTACATTAACATTGCTATTTAATTCTTTGTATAAATTGTTTCTTTATGATATAAAATATAAGCAGCACACTCTAATCTATCTATCTATCTATCTATCTATCTATCTATCTATCTATCTATCTATCTATTTGTTCTATCTATCATATTTATATATATATATATATATATATATATATATATCAATTTGTCTATCGAGCATTGCAGCTGCATGTTATATATATATATTCCTCATATCTATCAAACCCAGTCTGTTCATTATCTACCTTATTTTGTTTATCTCCCTCTCACTCTATTACGCTTTCTCTCATCTATCTACCTATCAATCTATCTATCTATTTATCTATCTATCTATCTATCTATCTATCTATCTATCTATCTATGTATGCATGAAACATTTTCAAGAAAGCAACAGCTATAGTACCATATTTCTAGTGAATTTAATGCCTCATGATACCTAATTGGAAGAAACTGTGGTAGCAGGTAACTTGGATTTTTAAAATTAAATGCCTTAATGCGTTTTATTTTCTGTAATAAGTAACATATATATATATATATATATATATATATATATATATATATATATATGTATGCATATATATATATATGTATGTATGTATGTATGCATATATATATATATATGTATGTATGCATATATATATATATATGTATGCATATATATATATATATATGTATGTATGTATGCATATATATATATATGTATGCACATATATATATATATATGTATGTATTATTTATGTATGCATATATATATATATATGTATGTATGTATGTATGTATGTATGTATGCATATATATATATAAATATATATATATGTATGTATGTATGTATACATATATATATATGTATGTATGTATGTATGCATATATATATAAAAAAAACATATATATGTATGTATGTATATATGTATGCATATATATATATGTATGTATATATATATATATATATATATATATATATATATATATATATATATATATATATATATATATGAAGAAATATAGTCTTAAGATGTGCTATATTTATAGGATAAAGTGCTCAATATCAGAGATAGAGCGAGTGTAAATATAAAAGTGAACATAGAAGTCAACACGTAGAGGCGACAGTCTGTTTCATGCTAGACGCAATCGTTAGTCCATATATATATATGTTGTCATCCACACACACACACAGACACAAACACACACACATATATATATATATATTTATATTTATATAGCGTGTGTAAATATAAAAGTGAACATTGAAGTCAACACTTAGAGGCGACAGTCTGTTTCATGCTTGACGCATGTGGCCTGACGATTGCATTATGCTCTATTGTGTATCGAGCAGAGTTTTAACAATAATTGCTAAAGAACTGTGGATTAAAAATCTGTTCTTTATATATATATATATATATATATATATATATATATTATATTACAAAATGGACAAAGTCCGACAATTGTTTTAATATATTCTATTGTTATATGTTATTTTTATAGACACCAATGTTTAAGTAAATGCTTTGTTTATAATAAACAGTATTAACAACATTTACCGGCCTGAATATCTCAGAAATTTCATAGAAAATATGTGTTCCTCGGCGGGAATTGGACGCGTATCTTACACAGAACTGTCATATAGCCTAACATGCTATACCACTTTAGCTACGAAGGAAGAGCCTGGTTAGAAACGTCGAATTACTACAAACCTCCCATGATTTCTCTCGACATTTCCTAATATATGACGTCACTTGTTTATGTTAGGATATATTTCAAGCAGATATGAAAGTTCATAAATATTTGTGTCTATATAAATAACATAAAACAATAAAATATATTAAAATACATATATATATATATATATATATATATATATATATATATAATAATATATTTTATATATTAATATGTATATGTATATATTTATATATATATATATATATATATATATATTTATATATAGATATGCAAGTATGTATGAACATATATTTATATAGATTCGGTTTTAGAATTACATATATATTTATATATTATATATGAACCTTATATTATAACAGCAATATATTGTATATATGCGTTTGCTCATTTATATATATATATATATATATATATATATATAATGTCATCCACAGACTATCTATCTATCTATCTATCTATCTATCTATATATATATATATATATATATATATATATATATATATATATGTAAATATATATATGTGTATTTTCATTGTATTTATGTACTGATATATGGCTTTGTAAATGTGTATTTATATATGTGTGCTTAGACGAATATAAGAAAACGAAATTCTCTTATGCAGAAATATAGGCACATGTAAGTAAAGCATACATTTTACTCATTCTTCACGCATGCGCAGTCATGAACTTAGGTGTCGGTCCTTCGGTGGGACATACTAATGCTCGTTGAATATCCATTAGAAGTTATTGCAATTAACCTCAAAGGATTTTCCGGCAAAGGATCCGATGTAGAATATCCATGCTGGAAGCCACACACAGGAAGAAAGGTTAATTGTGGGGATTGTCTCTCCGCAATATTTCTCCTTTGATTGGCGGTCAGACTATTTAATTTACAAAACCGTAAAATCAAGACATTTTACATTCATTACTACGTACAAATCTACCAGTCGGAGACACGGACAAACACCATGAAACAAAAGAGTTTTTTTCCAGGTTTCCTCAAAAGCATTAAGAGTTGATATCAATTACAAATTGTTTTTTTACCAACGAGTGTTAGGATAAAAAGCAACAATAATAAGATGGAATAAAACTAGTAATCAAATAATAGTAATAATGTTGCTTTTTATCCCAACAATCTGGCTCTATACACTCTTCATTAGAGTGTATTGAGCAGGAGTGTTGGGATAAAAAGCAACAATAATTAGATGGAATAAAACTAGTAATAAAATAATAGTAATAATGAAGAGTGTATAACGCCAGAGTGTTGGGATAAAAAGCAACAATAATAAGATTGAATGAAACTAGTAATAAAATAATATTAATAATGAAGAGTGTATAGAGCCAGGGTGTTAGGATAAAAAGCAACAATAATAAGATGGAATAAAACTAGTAATAAAATAATAGTAATAATGAAGAGTGTATAGAGCCAGAGTGTCAGGATAAAAAGTAACAATAATAAGATGGAATAAAACTAGTAATAAAATAATAGTAATAATGAAGAGTGTATAGAGCCAGAGTGTTGGGATAAAAAGCAACAATAATAAGATGAAATAAAACGGTTAATAATGGTTAATAGTGAAGAGTGTATTGGGCCAGAGTGTTGGCATTAAAGTAACAATAAGATGGAATTGTAATACATATATCCAAAAGACAAAGTATATGTGAATATATTCAATCAATACAATATCCCATGTATATGGATAAATATAATAAATTATTATTTCAATCGTTGCAATGCCCGTGAAAATTCCTATTTTTCCTTTCTGAATTTTCTGATGCATGAAGATACTGATGTTTTCTTAAATAATTTCATTGCTAATTCTACTGCTTTAAAATAATAATGGAATTTCCCCTTTTGCATCGTTAGACATTTGAACGTAACAATTTTAACAAGATATCTCAATACAACTCGCCAATATGAATGAAAATCATTATTTAAAGAAGTAAGAAGATGCAAGTGAAAAGATTAAAATTCGAAAAGTTTAAAAGATAAGGCATAGATTTGTAAGCGAGCAAAGTATGGATCCTGAATCCAACTATTTCTAATTCTTTCCAAGCTTTCGAACAAAACCTAACATTGCATTATTTTCGGATAGGCTTTGCAAATTTTTGTCGACTAGGAGTCGTGTAACTCTCGTAAAACAAATATTTGAAAGTTTTCCGGGGTAGGCAATATGGAGTAATGGAAGAACCGAGTTCGAATTCCAGTCGAATCCATTGCATTCATTTACGTGCCAATACCCTTTGGAAAGGCATGTATCCGCCTCTTCTCCACCAGGTATGGATAAATAGCAGGATAGATCGGGTTCTATAACCTTGGATAGCAACCTACTGCGGGAAAAAAGTCAGCCTCGTCAGTTGTGTATCGAAAGATACATGATCGCCTAAGCGTGTATCACGCATAACTGATTGATATTCCCTTGCGCGCAAATACTCTTGGGAAAGGTATGAATCCTCTTCTTCTAAAGCAGGACAGATCGGGTTCTATAGCCTTGGATAGCAACTGGTCTACCGCAGTAAGAAATGGCTACTTACTGCAGGAAAAAACCTTCCTCGTCATTCATGTATCGGAAAATATTTGATCGCCTAAACGTGTATCACGCATGGCACATAACTGACTGATATTCACTTACGCGTAAATACTCTTGGGAAATGTATGAATCCTCTTCTTCTTCTCCCCCCCCCAACCATACATCTATGGGTAAATAGCAGGACAGACCGGGTTCTATAACCTTGGATGGCAACTGGTCTACCGCAGAAAGAAATGGCAACCTACTGCTGGAAAAATAAAACTGCCTCGTCAGTCATGTATCGAAAGATACATGATCGCCTAAGCGTGTATCACGCATTGCACATGACTGACTGAAGTCATCAGATGATTATTATCTACTTAATATTTTATTCTGTTGGTAATGGTTTTGCTTCTATGGGTGACAAAAACACAAGGAAAAAATTTAAAAAAATAACGGAAAATGCTAATGTTCCTTATTTTTCGAAGGCCCAAACTATAAATCTATAGAAAATAGAAATATCCAATTAAGATGAGAACAAATAGAATACAATTCCAAGAGTTTTAACATTTAATTTAAACGAAGGCTCAATAAAAAGTAGAGCAATATGTTTTATTTTAGGATATTACATCGAAAAAAAGTCGTCTATATATATATATATATATATATATATATATATATATATATTACATGAATCATTCATACAAAAAAAAAACAGATATTGAAGTTAATGGTATAAATGGCGAGAATACATCTTCGCAAACAAATTTAATAAATTACATTAACCCCGAACCTGTAGATGAATGTTATGATCCCTGTTTATAAATTCCAGTTGCATAAGGTCTTTTTTAGTTTTTTACAAGCTTTCATCTGTTCATACATACATCATCAGGTATGGAAATAGATTTGTTTTTGTTTTTTACTTCT
>CAHIKZ030001193.1:350000-360000 GCA_903632075.3 Acanthosepion pharaonis
AATATAATAAATGAGATAGGAGAATTTAATTTAATAACTGAAATAATATAACAGATAAATTTATTAATTATCACAGTTATTACATTTTTAATTTAATAACTGAGATAATATAATAATTACATTAATTATAATATTATGTCAGTTATTAACTTTTTAAGTCAATAACTGAGATAATATAATAATTACATTAATTATAATATTATGTCAATTATTAACTTTGTAAGACAATAACTGAGATAATATAATAATTACATTAATTATAATATGTCAATTATTAACTTTTTAAGTCAATAACTGTGATAATATAATAATTACATTAATTATAATATTATGTCAGTTATTAACGTTTTAAGACAATAACTGAGATAATATAATAATTACATTAATTATAATATTATGTCAATTATTAACTTTTTAAGACAATAACTGAGATAATATAATAATTACATTAATTATAATATTATGTCAGTTATTAACTTTTAAGACAATAACTGAGATAATATAATAATTACATTAATTAAAATATTATGTCAGTTATTAACTTTTTAAGTCAATAACTGAGATAATATATAATTACATTAATTATAATATTATGTCAATTATTAACTTTTTAAGACAATAACTGAGATAATATAATAATTACATTAATTATAATATTATGTCAATTATTAACTTTTAAGACAATAACTGAGATAATATAATAATTACATTAATTATAATATTATGTCAGTTATTAACTTTTAAGTCAATAACTGAGATAATATAATAATTACATTAATTATAATATTATGTCAGTTATTAACTTTTTAAGACAATAACTGAGATAATATAATAATTACATTAATTATAATATTATGTCAATTATTAACTTTTAAGACAATAACTGAGATAATATAATAATTACATTAATTATAATATTATGTCAATTATTAACTTTTTAAGACAATAACTGAGATAATATAATAATTACATTAATTACAATATTATGTCAGTTATTAACTTTTTAAGTCAATAACTGAGATAATATAATAATTACATTAATTATAATATTATGTCAGTCATTAACTTTTTAAGACAATAACTGAGATAATATAATAATTACATTAATTATAATATTATGGCAGTTATTAACTTTTTAAGACAATAACTGATAATAAAATGCAATGATAGAGGTAACTTAATAATTTAAAATTTTATGTTATTACGAATTTATATATTTTAAGGTCTTATTTTTTATTTTATTCTTTATTCTTAATTGTTATAACTTGATGATTAATAAATGTTTAAGTTATTTTACTTTTTAATTCTTAAAGTACTTAAATTTTATTATAACTTAAGTAATTGTAAACTTATTTTATTTAAACATAATCGAATACCTCAGACAATATTATATGAAGAAAACAATTGCTACCATGCCTTTATAAGTTATAAGGAGTTTCAGAGAGCGCCCCATGGCGGTGTAATGGTTAGCAAGCTTGTCTCGCTAGGACAGTTACGACTGTGTAGTCCCCCCTGGGTGCCCTTTCGATTTCCCCTGGGTGCCCTTTACTTTCAACCTTGTACCACATCTTAAGCTACGCTTGGGAAATTACTGTAAGACTCTTCGGAATATTTCCTGGATCTGAAAAGGGCCGTTTTCCTCTTCAACCGTCCTCAGAAGTCAAACGGGACAATTGCCCACAATCGAAAATGTTTATCCATAGGGGAGACAACCCTCGAAAAAATTGACATTTTAACGATAATGTCACGTATGCGACACCATACTTAAAAAACGAACATTTAAACATACTCGTTCCATGTTTAATTTAAAAATTTTTTTTAGTTTGATGATTTGTGTTAGCCTTTTCAATTTTCACTTAGTAAATATAGTCTTCATTTAATAACTTAATAATTTAACTTTGACGATATTTCGAAGAATTTTAAAAACACTTTTAAAACTTTATAAATTAAAATGAAAAATGGTAACAATTCTTGTAAAAATTCATTATTCATTGCATTTTTTCTTCAGACTATAATATCGTTAATATATATTATTTATAAAAGCAATTAAAAACTTATCTAATTAAATAATTAGATTGTTTTATTGCAGTTTTTCTTTTACGACTTGGAGCATATTTTAGGGAATTTGGTAAAAGTTTGAAAAACAAATTGATGATTTACATTCTTCAAGGAGTCCTGTTTTTAACTAATAAAAACATTTCGTTGAGAATTTTAAATTCTAGAAAATTTCATAAAATTTAGTAAGTGGGGGTTAGCACATGTTAAAAAAATGTTTTACCAAGATGTTCTAAAAATGATAAATTTAAAAATAAATTCATTCATTTTTGAATAAGTCCTGAAAGTTTCATTAAAATCCGACAATTATTTGATTTTTGAAAGACTTTCCAAATTAATGTGTTATTTTACAGGAAAACAGGCGCGAAAGTGTCCATTACCAGCTCAGTTACACTGTTGGCACATAAAAAACAAGATTTTTAACTCAAATTTCGTATGTGTTAGAAAGGAGTAAAAAATTTAAAAAATGATGAAAAAATATTTTGGTCTTTCCTCTTAATAATAGCATAAACATTTTGACGATAAAACTTTGGTTTTATTAAGTTTGGAGCATTTTTTTTTATTATGGTATACTGCTTTTCAGCGAATTAGTGCAAGTACCTAATTTTTATAATCCAAGATACTTCGTGCGTCGGATCGTCATGGGGAAACCTATATATGCTATATAACGTCTTTCAAAGCTACTACTACAACTATTAGTACTGTTGCTGTTAATACTACTACTACTACTACTAATAATAATAATAATAATAACTGCTCGTTTTCAAGTACAGAGTCTGCTAAAGTGGATAGCCAATCCCTCTCGCAGACTCCTGCTCAGTCATATTTTTGTTTCTTCAACACCATGAGAGAAAATCTATGATTTATGCTACAACCAAGGAGAGCAGTCGATCGTTACAGTTTTTCCAAGACGGTGCATATTATTTAAAGAAATTTTTTGACAATGACGGCAAAAATAGCTATATATATATATATATATATATATATATAGCTATTAGCTATTTTTGCCGTAATTGTTATATTATTTAAAGAAAATTTTTGACAATGACGGCAAAAATAGCTATATATATATATATATATATATATATATATATAGCTATTAGCTATTTTTGCCGTCATTGTTATATTATATAAAAAAATTTTTGACAATGACGGCAAAAAGTAGCTAATACATATATATATTTATAGCTATTAGCTATTTTCTGCCGTCATTGTCAAAAATTTTCTTTAAATAATATTTAAAAATAAAATTTAAAAAAAAATGTGACCTGGTAATATACATATTTGTACTTGATATGAAAAAATAATTCTATATACTGTAAGTAATTCTAGTACATTTACTTGTTTTAAAAGAAATATAGTCTATTAAAAATTAAAAGTCAATATATTTTAAAATTGTAGTTAAATAATACGTATTCTAACCTAAACATCCCCCCAAAAATCTTTAAGTATACAAATAAAAAAAATCCAGACGACATGCATTTAACGGATGTCAGGATTCGTTGAAAAATACATCCCTACCCCTACCTAAACATAACCCCTTTTTCGAACGTAACTAATACAAAAAAAGTTAATAAAAATGAGCACGCTACCACCCCTTGTCTGAATGATTGAATTTCTCTGAATCCTTGGAAACAGTTGAATTATGTATTTTCTGTGCCTTTAAAACTCAGTAAATTTAAAAATAAGTTACTCCAAAATTCGCTTGAGGATGAAATGGAACTGTTTTTAATTTAATTACAAAATTAAATTTGAAGCTTTTAGCTTCCACTTTTGAAACATGGTTATTACTGTGTAGCGAAAAAAATATTTTAAACTAGTTAATTTACAATATATATATATATATATATATATATATATATATATATATTAGTATTTCATTTCTGTGGTGAGTACTTTGTCAGTATTCTTGTATTATTCCGAATGATTGTCTTCATCTTGTTTGGTATAAGTGTCGTTATAGATCTAATGTTTCAACCATCTGATCATCATCGGTTTTACTGTCATCCCGTATGAGTTCAATCCTTGGATTAGGTAGTGAAGCACCAATTCCGCAGGATCGAAAAATAACTGACATCACATGGAACAAAATATCACGATAATCAAGATATATATATATATATATATATATATATATATATATATATATATATATAGACACACACACAAACAAATATATATATATATATGTGTGTGTGTGTGTGTGTGAGTGTGTGTGCTGCCCACATAGTGACGTTCGTTTTCGCTCTGTAGTCTAAACTTAAAACAGCGATATGTTTTGGAGATGCCTTTAAGCTTAAACACCATAAGACTTCTGTTTGTAAGAGTTGATCACTTCAGCTCTATATAAAAAAAAAATCGCTTCCAAATTCGCTGTTATTATTTTGAGACGTTGAGTCAACTGCCACTGATTGCATTGCGGGATTAGACATTTTTTCTTATGTACGTGCTAAACGAGATATTAAAGCGCCTGTTCCGCTCAGTTTTTATCCCGACTGCACAATCTTCTAAGCTTTCTCTGTCATCATTTCCAATATTTAAATTGTCCTTTTCTCTGCGACCAATTTGGGAACTTTCTCAATGCAGCCGCCATTTAGGCTTCCTGGGTATTGTAAAGTTTTTGTTGAACGCCCCAGCAACGAATAATATTTCAAAATTAGTAACTTTTGATTATTATTGTTTTTTTTTTTACTATTCAACAAAGCAGTTTTATATATCGCAAACTATACCATCCCCTTGGTAAACATTATCAGTTTAGTTCATTGTATAACGGCATAAGCGGTCTATTTCGATAGAACCATTGAAAAATGAATTCGTGGATAATTTCAGGGGTACATTTTCGAATGATACAAAAATTTTAACATTTCTATCGCACATTATTTACATTACTCGGACTATTGTCCTCATCTTTGTCGCCATATTTATTACAACGTTTCAGCCTTTCAGTATCTGTCTATATTTCTGAGATGAGGTATTATGTACACTATTTACATTATTCGGACTATTAACAGGAGATAACTGATAACTGACATCCATTAAACAGGTCACGTGTAACTAGAACAGGCAACACCAGTGAGCGAAATAAAGGATTCAGTTCGATATTCTAACCACCTGAAGAAGGCCGGAGCATGCAACGGCCGAAATGTTGTAATAAATATGGCGACAAAGATGAGGACAATAGTCCGAACAATGTAAATAATGTACATGATACCTCTTCTCAGAAATATAGACAAATACTTCTATCGCAGTACACGTTTTTTTCATTAAAGGTACTCCGAGAATAGTCTGGGTAGATGGGACTTCTTAGACACCATAACCCTAACCAGTTTTAATAAAGGTACTCGCACAGAGGAACAAACATATCTATAGAAGTAAAATTTTTCATTAAATGTACTCCCAGAATAGACGGGGTAGATAGGATTCCTTATTAACCATAATTGTAACGTGTTTTAAGAAAGGTACTCACATTGAAAAACTGTATGATATAACAGAAGTAGTCTGTATTTATTCAATCGAAGTTAGCCGAGGACATGGAGGGGTAAAACAAGCAACATGAAAACCCACTTCAGACCACAATTATTTTAGTGTTTTTGAAATTCCATTTGTCAGTGTGCTTACAGAGATGTAAAAGAAGATACATTTATAAATCAATTGCTAAGTTTGATGAAAATTGGTTGAAAGATCAACGAAAAATAAGAAATAAACAAGTAAAAATCGCCATTTTTGGCTATTTACGCAGGTTTTCACTATATGGGTGGACTCAATTATCAAGTTAAATGACTGTTAAGCAATCAACTTATTGTTGGCTACAATTGAGTGAAGTTTGTATTAGGTTGCTCGAAAATTGAAGGAGTTTTTAGTTTAGAATTTCTGCTGAAATCGATTTCTGATGTTTCGTTAAACGCAGTGGTGTATAAATAAAAATGAGTTATCGTTGAGCTCGTCATGATGTAAGTAACCTACATACCGATTTTGAACGAAATCGGAGGAAAAAAGTTGAAAAAGTATCGATTTTTGATCGGCTTTATCGATTATTGATTTTTTTAAAATTATCGATTTCCTACGCTAAGAACCTATCTCTTACGTTGTACAATGTATGTCCCTAGTTTGGTCAAAATCGGTTGGATCGATCTCGAGTGAAAAGGCATTACATAGACAGACACACAGTCAGACAGGTAGACACACGGACATTCACTGATTGATATATATATACATATATATATCTATATTTAAAGATATTTTTGTAGGTACAAAATTTAATGATCGAAATAAAAGTATAAAATTTAATATTACAAGACATATTAAAAAAATAAAAAATAAAAAAGACAACAAGGGGGAAGCAACCGGTTTCGTTCCCGCTCTTCAGGCTTCAACGGGAGATTCAAAATTAATACAGAAAAATGTACAATAGAGGAATTGGGAAAAAAATTATATATATATATATATATATATATATATATATATATATATGCAGAAGGAACTAGAGACAGATGACAGCGAGTCCCAACAAGCACTCACGTTGTTTGCACAAAGAAGGCTTGCGGGACCCGATGTAAAGCACCTCCAGAACCCTCAAATGAAATACAGAGTGTGACCAGGCCAACACGGTGAATCAGTCGACACTAAATTTGGAAGCACAATCTCTGCTATTTAAAAGATGTTCGCATATGGCGGAACTGTAGGTGTTCGGGACGAGTCCATTCAAAGGCAGGGTGTGGTTTCTAATTTTAGTAGGAACGTGTTTTATTCTCATGTCTAAGCGTTGAGTTGTTCTCCCTATGTAGTCGGCCCCGCAACTACAAACGTATTTATAAATAACTGAATTAATTTGATGGGGAGGGAGGACGTCTTTACACGCAGAAATTCTTTACACCAAAAATTCTTTCAAAAGATTTTGAAATTCCCAGCGTCTCTCGTTCGTGCGCGTGTTTAGTAACAACAACGTCAGCAAACCCAGTCTGATGAGGTCCTAACAGATTAAACGTGTCACAAATATTTTTTTTTCTATTTTGTCTTACAATTTCCTCAGTACTGTTCTTGATATATCAAAATATACGGGGTGCGATGGATAAATTGTCGTCTGAATTGTGCAAAAATGAAAATCATATTGACATCTCATTTTAACAGATATACAGGGTGCGATGGACAAATTGTCGTCTAAATGACGTAAAAATCAAAATAACACTGACATCTCATTTTAACAGATATACAGGGTGCGATAAATAAATTGTCATCTAATTTACGATATATATATATATATATATATATATATATATATATATATATATATGTGTGTGTGTGTGTGTGTGTGTGTGTGTGTGTTTGTGTGCGTGCTTGTTTGTGTGTGTACAGGTTGTGATGGATAAATTGTCGTCTGAATTACGCAAAAATAAAAATAGCACTGACGTCTCATTTTAACAGATATATTTACTAAAATGTCACAAACATATCTTGAAGAGTAAAATTATTCAATAAAATCGCCACTGGCTTCAACCACAGTCTCCAGACGACTTCGGAATCTAGTGCACCCCTTCTGGGCAGTCTCCCTGTTTAAGTTGGTAAATGCTACCATAACTCTTGCCATCAGTTCATCTTTGGTATTACAAGGAGTTTTATTGGCCTTTCGCTCCACTGCGCCAAACACATAATAATCAATGAGGTTGCAGTCCGTGGAGTTAGGTGGTATGGACGCAGACATTGTCTGACAGCAGGGTCCTGTTGCCAGAGATAGGATCTTCCAACAGCTACCCTTTTGACCCAGGGCAGAACTACCTGCTTAAGTCATAGATGATTAAACGTCGTCATGTCAGAATCTAGTAAATATTTACAAATCTTTTGAAACGCTAAAAGCGAAATCAGTTAAAGAAAAACATTTCTTCCTGAAAGCCCACATGTAAATAACATAATTCTAATATTAATAATTTTATGTAAGCATACATACATTGTGAATCTTACATATAAATATATAAAACATTAGGTGTTTTCCAAATCGTCTTATTTCCTCTCTCTCTCTCTCTCTCTGTATATATATATATATATATATATATATAGGAAGGTTATATGGTTCAACCCTCCATTCTGCAAGTTATCCAATATTAATATAGGAAAGTACTTCTTAAATTAAATAAACTCTTTAGTAAAAACAATACATTGAAAACATTTTTTTAATAAAATGAATTTGAAAATTAGTTACCCATGTGTGAACAATGTGGAGAAAATTATAAATTCCCACAATAATAATATTATTAGAGAATTTAATGCTAATCAATTATAAAAAATACTTCTACCTGTAAGTGCAGGGTGAAAACTGAATGCCCGGTGGGAGGATTATGTATGACAGAAAACGTCGTGTACGAAGCCACGATAATCACCAAAGAGAATACGAACTAAAAAAAGTTTATATTGGAATATCTGCTAGAAATTGGAAGTAGCACCTTTATAGCCATCACTATCCCTTCACTAATGAATCGCTTAAACACCTAACAGCGCTGTCTAAATACTATTGAGATGTGGTGGAAAACGGCTTCACCCGACAGGTAAAATGGAGAATTATCGTTAGAGCTCGAAATCATTAAGGAAGAAAATTTTAATAATCAAACATAATAGACCTGAGGAATTACTAAATCATCGCAATGAAATTGTCTTCAAATGCAGACACAGACATCGTCTCAAAAAACAAAACAAAACAAAAAACAAAACAAAACAAAAAAACAAAAGCAAACTACATGTAATATTTGGGAGGCCTGTCCATGGAAACTCCGGAATTTTAAATTATGTAGACTTGAAATAACACCTGGTGTCGCTTTATATAGGTTTAATTGCTTATATTATACTGTATATGCGTATAGATATTTTTATATGGGCATATCTTTGTTGATATGTTTTCATATAATTGTGTTGACATTTGTAGGTGATTATATGGTAGTTATAAGTACACACATATGTGTGTGTATGTGTATGAAGGCGTTTATATATGGGGTATTTCCTTGCTTGTATATGTATGTGCGGATACATACATACACACACACACATATATATATATATACGTGTGTGCATATATGTGTGTATGTGTGTGTACATGTGTATATATGTATGTATATATGTGTGTATGTACATATATGTATATATATATATATGTATATAGAGATATACACATGTATACTTGTATGTATATGTGTGTATATATGTATGAGTGTATATATGTATATATGAATATATATATGTGTGTGGGTTTACAAGTATTTGTATATGTGTGTGCGTGTTTATACACACATATATGCAAGGATATATATATATATATAGTTAAATAGGTTATAATTGATCTACAGTTATTCCTCTCATTGTTATTATGATTATTATTTCTCTCATTGGTAGTTTTTAGTATTATTATTTTTATTATTATTACGATATTATAATAATATTATTATAACTTTTATATTTTGTTTTCATTTCGAATTTTTTTCGATATTATATTATATATATTTTATAAATTTTTTAAATTTAATTTTTTTTCTTTTTAATTTTTCTTTTCAATATGTTTTTCGATATTACATTATATAATTTTTCGATGCTATTCAAATTTTTTTAGGTTATTTTAAATTTAAATTTTAAATTATGAATTTAAGATTTAAAATTTACAATTTAAAATTTTAGATTTTAATTACTAACTTTTTACTCCGTAGATTTTATAAATAATATTAATAATATTAATAGTTTTGTTTATCTTATATTGACATTATAATATTTTTCCTTTTATTTTATTTTATGTTGTTGATATTTTTTTTAGATTAATGTCAAAAGTTAATTGCAAAATATATCAATCTGTGTTGTTTGAAATTAGCTGCAATATGCCTATATATGTTAATTTATTCTTCCTTTTCTCCTTTACCCAATTTCTCCTCCAAGCCTTGCTTCCACATTTGCTTTCTTATAACTTTTCTTCTTT
>CAHIKZ030001193.1:365000-367500 GCA_903632075.3 Acanthosepion pharaonis
ACTCCCCGTAGACCCCACAAATAAAGAGGGTCGGATAGCTGTCTACATCCATAGTCTCGTCTGGGTTCCTCTCTACTTGAAAGCAGAGATTTCGACTAGCTTAGGTGGAGACGGATCTCCAACTAATTGCCAAAATGAGTCCACCAGATATATACTGTGCACACTATATATATTTACTGATATAGTCAGTCCACAATAGACAGTAGAGTGAGTGGAACATTACATTACGTATTCGAAGATGATTTCCAAAAATTAAAAAATATCAAAAAGTCGAATGAAAAATTTTTATAAACAATTAAAGAAATCTCTTCCGTTGATGTTGGAATACGTAGTGATCAATTGGTTCTTATATCTTCAACAAGCTTGAAAGTCTTTCCCGTTACAATGCAAATCCAAAAGTGATTTTAAAAACGATGGAACAGTTCTAAAAAACAGCGTTCTGTTTAAATATGATCACGTAGAAAATTTTTTGGAAATCATCTTCGAATACGTCTTAACAACATCGCCCACGTGACGACTACGTGATCATATTTAAACAGAACGCTGATCTGTATAAAATTTCAGTTATCTGTCTGAATTAGTTGGGCTCTTATGTCCATCGTCTTTTGTGTTAAATTGTTATAAGTTATAATGTTAATTATGTTTAAATGAAAATGTCCATGAAGATGGTCTTAAATAGACCGAAACGTCCGACGTCGACTTTATTTTAACATTAATAATGCATATTCAGAATTTTGTTTTTTTCTGTATTTTTCTTTCATATATATATATATATATATTTAACAAAAACAAAAATCGTTGATAAAACCAACGGGCAACTTATTAAAACCTAAAACTCTTATCTAGATACAGTCTCGAATAAAAAAAGCCAATACTGAATAAAGAAAGAGAGAAAAAAAAGTTAAAAGCAAACCTATCTACTCAGTAAAGTGCTCCAAGCCTAGATTGCCTAGATCAAGCAAAATTTCTTCACAACGTTAAATCCTATGAAAAGATGGCTCTAGTCGTAACCCGAGTTTCACGCTCACGCGATCTTCAGAAGACATTCTACCGGGTGTTGAATGTCATCTGAATTATTCAGCTAGAAAGGGATAAAATTGTTTTGTGTCAAACCCACTGTCTTTTTAAATGAGCAAAGGCTAGAGGAAAAAGATCATTCAGGTTTTCAATAAATGGTACCAAGATTCATACTCTGTCTCCCGTCTTCAAAGTCTATACAAGAACCATCTAGGGAACGCTGAATAAGTTTAAAAAAGAGGGAACAGTAGAGAGGAAAACCGGATCAGTAGGTCACAAGTGGAAGTGGGAACATCATTTCAACTTAGAGCTAAAGAGATCAATTAGAAAAGATCCAACTCAATCGTTAAGTCGTTTGGTACGCGAGAGAGGAGTTTCAGTCGAAAGAATAAAAAAAAAGACTTGAAAATGAAATCGTATGTGAAACCTGTGAGACCCCTTTTTATTCCAGGACAGAAAGTTAAAAGGTTGGAGAGGGCTAAGATCATCTTGAATACGTTGGAAAATGATCCTGGAGTATTACACACACACACACACACACACACACACACACACACACACACACACACATATATATATATATATATATATATATATATATTTGAACATTATTTTAATCGTTCATGAGCTTCCGATCCTTATCTATGATCAATTAATGATGAACATATTTTCGTTTATGATCGATTTCACCATGATTCTTTTTTTAAGCTTGGAGAGTAATTATACATTCTTATTGTTCAGAGTTCAATAGTTTTATAAAAATATCGAAGAATTCCAGTAAGATATCTTTAATCAATTCTAAGATACACTAGTTAATGCTTAATGTAATGCTTAATGTTGCTGTTACAAAATTGACCAATTTTGCTATTACACGCGGTATATATAAAATTTACGCATATATCCACTAACATGGATTCGTGAACCAGAATAATATTGTAATTCAAATATATCTATTTATTGATACATATTGATCAGTCATTGTTAAAAGTATGAAAATTCAGAATTTAGCAACTAAATCAGAAAATATGTTAAAATCCTAGCTATGTGTAGAAAATGTAGCTGTCATGGATAGACGTAGTAGACAAAGGCAGCCAAAGCTTGTGGAAAAAGCTGAAATCTTTAGCAAGATAAGATGTAAAAAACTGAACATCGTGTCAGAAAAGAAAAGTCAATGACAAAAGTGGTAAGAAGAAAGATAAGGAGAAAATAGACGAAATAAAAGAAGGCATGAAGATAATAATTATAAATTTTTACCTTTAATAAAAGGAGACATATTTTAAAGAAAGAAAATGAGATGAAAAATAATAATTTAAATGTGAAAAAACGAAACCAGTAAAAAGCTGAATAAATAAATAAATAGAAAAAAAAAAAGGCAATATTTTTTAAGGAATAAAATGTGATAAAGTGGATAAAGAAGAGTTGGAAATAGGGGGGAAAACAAAACTGAGAAAGAACAGGAAAAAAGAAAGGGTGAAAAATGGGA
>CAHIKZ030001193.1:372500-382500 GCA_903632075.3 Acanthosepion pharaonis
TGTAATGTAACCAGTTTGGTTTAAAAGGCATTGAATGTAACCAGCCAGTTTTTCCCCAGTGGGAAATTAGTGTTCCATCGGAAGAGAGGACCGCTGCCAATCTTTCATCGTCAAGACATCCATTCATCGTGATTGGTGATAGATTTCGGTTCGATTAGCGTTGATGGAATGTAACTAATTTAGTTTTCGAAGCATTGATTGAAACCAACATGTTATTCCACAAATGAGGAACTAGATCTAGATCAGATGACAAATCAGTAGCAAATTTCTGATCATGAAAAATTTGAAAGGTGCACCGATATATTGTCGGATCATCGGCATAGATATTCACAAATGATCGGAGTATACTCTTAGGCAGATCATTAACGTAAAGTAAAAAGAATGTTGGTCCGAAAAGTGACTTGTAGGAGACACCTTCATTGATTTCTAGAGGACTAGACGTTAACGACTACCGCTAGGGACGTACCTACCCGTTAGAAAGGACTTTATAATTGAGAAGACTCTTCCAGCGATTCTATAGCTGGAGAGATTGAATAGCAAACCTTTGTGTTGCACATTGTCAAATGCCTTCGTAATATCTAATGATATGCTTTTTGAGGCGTATTTGCTGTCAAGAGCCTCACTAATTCTGTGAGTTATGGTAATTAGGATAAAAAGCGGAATCTAGTTACGGAAATTTCTGCTAGAAGTGTGTAATAATTAAAAAAAACACAAAAGGATAAAAAAATCAGAATTAAAAGAAAGAAAGGAAGTAATTAAAGTCAAACAGACTTAAATTACAATTAAAAATGGGCTTCCATATTGAAAAGCGAGCAGAGTGATATCAGCGAAAAAATATGTTTGACTTGCCGACGCCAATAAAAGTGATAATAATCAAACGTTATAGGGTATATCACCCCCATCCTGCATTAGAAATTAGCGGAAGGGTCACTAACGCATTCATTAAATAAAGAAAAAGGGGAAAAATACAATATATTTTATATTTGGTGGAATTTCTTACTCTCCTCATAATACTGAACCCTAATAACTTATTTTGGTCTGATCTTATAAAACCTATTTAATTATGACGAAAGACGCTATCCACTGATTAAAAGAACTTCCCAATTTGTAAATATATATATATATATATATATATATATATATATATATAATTATTTATTTAAAATATGATTCAAAAACTACAAGAAGAAAAGTCTCATGTTTCAAAACAAGAGCCGAAAACTTCAATATAATTATTTAAATTAAATTGATGAAAATAAGCTCTGTTTTATTTTAACTCAATTTAATTTAAATAATTATATTGTTTTGATGGAACTTGTTTGAAACATGAGACTTTTATGTAGTTTTTGGAATCATATTTTTAAATAAATAATTATATTTATGCTCTACTTTTGTATCGAGCACTATTTTTTAAAATAATAACTAAAATAGTAAGGGACTTTGGATTATTTACCTAACCAGTTCCTTCCTATTTTCTATATATTTTCTCATATATATATATATATATATATATATATATATATATATACAATTTGTGAAAATATATATATATCTATATATATAATTATTTATTTAAAAATATGGTTCAGCACGCTACATAAGAGTTCTCATGTTTCAAAACAAGAGCCGAAAACTTCAATATAATTATTTGAATTAAATTGACATAAAGTACCAAGCTCTGTTCCATCTTCAAGTGAATTTTTTGGGGAATCAATTTCGCTTGAAGATGGAATAGAGCTTGGTACTTTAATTCAATTTAATTCAAATAATTATATTGAAGTTTTCGCCTCTTGTTTTGAAAAAACATGAGAACTCTATATGTAGCGTGTTGAATCATATTTTTAAATAAATAATTATATTTATGCTCTACTTTTGTATCGAGCACTATTTTTAAAAAATAATAACACAAATACTAATGAACTTTGGATTATTTACCTAACGAGTTCTTTCCTATTTTCTATATCTTTTTCACACACACACACACACACACACACACACACACACACATATATATATATATATATATAATTACACAATGAAATAAGGACCAAATACAGGCAAGCTAAAGAAGAATGGCTAAACGAAAAATGCACAGAAATAGGAAGCTTTAGTACTACCAACAAAAGAGATATGTACGAACAAATAAGACAGCTAAAAGGACAGAAGACATGTTCGTCAACCAGCTGCCTAAAATCCAAGGATGGAACACTCATATTAGAGAAAGAAAAAATATTCAACGCTGGAGAGAATATATTGGCGAACTCTTCCACGACGAAAGAGAACAACCAGCAATACACAGAACTAGCGACGGACATGGAATTCTGAAAACCGAAGTAAAAGACGCCCTGGTCAAATTAAACAGAAACAAAGCAGCTAGGCCAGACGGAATTGTAACAGAAATGCTGACAGCCTTAGATGACTTTGGCGTAGACAAGATCACCGAAATAACAAATGAAATCTACAACAGCGGGGATATACCGGAAGACCTCGGGAGATTTATCTTCATAGCTATGCCTAATGAACCAGGCACAAACGAAGGCGAACACCACCAAACAATAAGCCTGATGAGTCACATGACAAAACTCATTATCCGTATTCTGTTGAATAGAGCGCACAATAGAATCAGGCTAGAGATAGGACAACGACAGTGCAGGTTCGTTAAAGACACCGGAACAAAGAACTAAGAAACCAGGCACAAACGAATGCGAACTCCACCGAACAATAAGCCTAATTAACCACAAAACTCATCGTCCGTACTGTAATGAACAGAGCGCGAAGCAGAATCAGCCCAGAGAGAGGACAAGAATAGTGCGGGTTCGTTAAAGACACTGGAACAAGGAAGGCGATTTTCATGCTCAGAATGTTATCAGAAAGGGCGATACGGATGCAGAAGGATGTGTGCCTATGTTTCATAGACTACGCAAAGGAGTGGAAGTGTGTAATAATAAAAAAAAGGATTAAAAAAAATTAAAAGGAAAAGGAAACACTTGAAGTTAAATAAAGGCAGACTTAAAATACAATTAAAAATGGGTTTACATATTGAAATGGATAGTTTATGCGAGATCGGAAGAGAGATTAGTTGCCAATCTCTGACCATCAAGAGTTTTAGAAGTGCGGCCATATATAGCCGTGTCATCGGCAGATGATCTGTGTATATTCTTAGGCACATCATTTACTAATGCAATGCGAACCGAATGAGTGCCTCAACGCACGAGGCGTGGACGGCCCTAGCTGTGAGGGCTATTGTTGGTTGAGTAGCGAGACTCTAGAAACGTTTCGCATGTGGAAAGGGAAATTAATTCATCACCCACAAGGCCATGTAAACGCTTTTGTACTCTATCAAGACTAAACATTGAAGTCTGTGCAGCTCCAGCCTAGATGTGGCAGCAATAGTCTATTTAATCTAAGAGCATTTGCAAAGTTACAATTTAAAAAAAAAGACTCAAGAGCCACTCATGTATGAGGATATGTGGTGAAGATAACGGTTAGCCCTAGACTTGAACAGTTTGACTGTAGTGATCGGGGAAGCATCACTTGGGTGCCGATTCCACAAAGTATTGGTTCGTATGAAGAAGCTGTTTGATTGAAACTTCCTCCTTACTAATGCAATACAAACCGAATGATTGTCTCAGTGTACGTAACATGAACGGTCCTAGCTGTGAGGGTTATTGTTGGTTGAATAGCAGGACTCTTGAAACGATTCGCTTGTGGGAAAGGGGCTTGTGTGGAAAATTAATTCATCACCCACAAGGCCACGTAAACGCTTTTGTACTCTATCAAGACTAAAAATTGAAGTCTGTGCAGCTCCAGCCTAGATGTGGTAGCAGTAGTCCATTTACAAACTTTTGTAAAAGTAAAGGATAGTAAATGGAGTCAGATTGTTTAGCGCAAACGTACAGAGAACTGACCATTTTCTCAGCGTCTTTAGTGATGGATCGTATGTACGAATTTCATTTGAAGTCTGGGCTGAGTTTAAGTTCAAATAGGCTCTCAAGGTAATGGGGTCTCCCTCAGGGAGTATCTGTGCATCGTGATTGGTATTAGTCAGATCGGCGAGGATCGAATGTAACTAATTTCGAGGCATTGAATGTGACCATTGGATAGATTCTGCGTGATCGAAAGAGAGATCAGTCGCCAATCCCTGATCATCAAGAAGTGCGCCCGTATATTGTCTTATAATTGGCTTATATTCTTAGGCAGATGTTTTATGTAATTCAAAAAGCGGATTGGTCCGAGAGGTGAACCATAATGTTGCTCGCACCCCCGGGCAAGCTGAAATTCTACGTCCTGACATGTATAATTTTTTTTAAACATCTTCACAATGAGAAAAACTGAAAATATAGAATAATGAATTTATTGCAACATACAACTTAATACAAGCGAAAGAGAATATTCATTATCGTAGGCTTTAGGTCTCCAATTCTTTTTATGGCAATTTCTACAACTATTTTCTTTACGAGATCATTTTCTACTGACAAAATAGCCAAAGAATTTCATCTGTCTTCAGTCAGGGACAACCGCAAGTATTTCCAGCCACCATTAATTTGAAAAATTAAATGCAATATCAATCACTATCTACTGTCCACCTGATTACTCTTTTCTCTTCCTGCTCATTATTAATATTTACAAATTAAAAAAAAAAAAAAAATTAGTTTTTGTTTTAGCAATTCAAACCTGAAGATGATTTTAGGGGAAATTGAAACAACTTGTGGAAATAAATGGAATGAGAAAAACACAAGCGTTTTTCTTATCAGTTTTTTTTAACGACACTAAGAAATTGATCCGTGAATCTGATAGACTTAAAATAAAAATAAATAGATATAACATTTCTAGAGCATTCAACCGAAGATGCTTGAATATATATATATATATATATATATATATATGTGTGTGTGTGTGTGTGTGTAAAGGGAAAAAGACAACAGGAAAACTGTGTAGTTTTAGCCGATGCGTTTCGATGCTTCACAATTTTCTTATAGTCTTTTTATCTTCTTTATACATATTATCTTTTTCTACTGATTTATTCTGAGGATTTTTTACACACACACACACACACACACACACACACACACACACACACACACACACACACACACACACACACACACATATATATATATTGTTATGGGAACTTACCCATAACGATAATGGACTCTTCCTGACACTATAAATACTGTGCCTCTCAAGAGGTATAATGAATGAATGGTGTAACGAGTCGAGACAATATTAGTTCACTCTAAACCAGACGGACAGTCATTACTAACACCTTCAACTTCTTGTACTATATTTCTGTTGTAATATATCTTTGTTATTCTACTCTTGTGTTCATGTTGTTATTCCTTGGTTCTAACCTTGGACCATAACTGTGGTGCGAGGATATTGGACCATAACAATGGCGACGAGGAACTGAAGAAACGGTTTCTATGCGGAGGACAAACCTTTTTGCTATCCGTCGCCCATAACAGTGGCGACGAGGAACTGAAGAAACAAACTTTACCCGGAGAACCTAAAAAAAAAAAAAAAAAATTTACTCAAGAAACAAGCTCTACGCAGAGAATCTACAAAACACATTTTGCTATCGGTCGTCCATAACAGAGGCGATGTAGGTAGTGAGAGAAAAAAGAAAAAAAAAAAAAAAAAAACAAGTTCTACGCGAACATAAGAAAAAAAAAAAAGAAAATTTTCTTTTTGGACACTAACATTACAGTAGTAACAAAGACACAAATTTTACACAGGAATTTTTTTCCGTACTAAGGTTTCAGAATAACAGACAACAAAGACCTGAAGTCTAAACTCAAAGACAAAATACTTACACATAATTACGGTAAATATGGAAGATTTTAAGGCAACCATATTGGAACTTATGAAAATACAATTTGAGCAGCAACAGGAAAATAACAGAAGCATCTGGAACTAAAAGAATTATTGCTACGGGTAATAACAATTAAAGGGCAAAATTCCGATAATGAAAAAGTTCTCTCGCAAAATTCTATATGGATTTCTATCAAAGATTTTACCTAGAAACCAGACGAAGACAAAACCTTCGCAGCTTACTTCAGAAGGTACGAAGATTTATATGAGTTTTATTGCGGGAATTGGCCAGACGCGAGAAAAGTACGTCTACTAGTAAGAAAATTAGGGTCTAGCGAACACACTAAATTCGTAGACTACATCCTACCAAGGAAAAAAAAATGAGTTAACTTTCAAGGAAGCCATAAAATTGTTAACATAACTATTTAGCCCAAATACCTCACTATTCCACAAAAGATGGAAATGTCTGAATCTAACAAAACAGGACAACGAATACTATATGACATTTGCTTCCATTGTAAATAAACACTGTGATGACTTTAAGTTATCTGAACTCAGCCCGGACAATTTTAAATGTTTAATATTCGTTCAAGGCCTGGTTTCGACGAAAGACGCGGAGATCAGACGCAGAATTCTTACAAAACTGGAGAGTGAACCAGATTTGACGCTACAAAAATTGGCTGAAGACTGTCAGAGATGTATAAGCGTGAAGAAGGACTCGAAAGATATAGAAGAATCTGGCATCGCGCACATACGTAAAAGTACAACGACAAACACGTTTTTGCACATCCTCAAAAACAAACCAAACCAATTTTCCCTCCTCAAAAACACATCAAACAAATTTTTCTACTTCAAAAAGTCAATATCAGAAAAAGATACCACCCAGTCCATGCTATCGCTGTGGGACTTTGCCTTGGTATAAAGACTGCCCATACCGCTTTAAGACTTGTCTGTCGTGCAAAAAAGTGGGTCATAAAAGTTCTCATTGTTGGACTAGGAAAGAAAGCAAAAGCAGAGTAAGAGTCACGAGGACTGACCAAGCGGACGAGACAAACATACGAAAATACGTGCAAGTAGAAATGTTAAACAGAAAAGTCAGACTACAATTGGATTCCGGATTGGATTTAACTATTATTAACGTACAAACATGGAGAAAATTGAACAAACCGACCATGTTGAGAACCGATAAAATTGCTAGGTCGGTAACTGAGAGAAAAATAAAATTTGAAGGAGAAGTTATTACAAATGTGACATTCAATGGAATGACCAATAAAATTAAAAATGTATGTGCTAAGAAATACAGAAAATTTATTTGGAACGAACTGGATGCAGAAATTCGACCTCTGGGATTTACCAATAAGTACGTACTACCAAAAAGTGAAAAATTTATCGACCGAGGCAGATAAATTAAAGGTGAAACTAAAAGAGAGTTTCTCCGAAGTATTTTCAGCCTACCTCGGGAGGTGTAAAAAAAATGGCAGCAAATATAGAAATAAAAGAAAATGTACAACTTATCTTCAAGAAGAAAAGGAACGTACCTTTTGCTTCAATAGAAAAATAGATCAAGAGTTGAATAGTCTCGAAAAAATCGGTATATTGACAAAAGTGGAATATAGTCAATGGGCCGCACCTACGGTTTACGTCAAAAAGAAATCGGGGGAGATACGAGTATGCGCTGATTTCTCAACGGGATTAAACGCAGCGATTAAGGATTACCACAATCCTCTACCCAGTCCATAAGAAGTTTTCACAAAACTAAACGGAGGAAAAATTTTCTCAAAAATAGACTTGAGCGAAGCGTACCTACAAATACCAGTAGACGAGGAAAGCTCGGGATTATTGTGCATAAACACACACAAAGGATTATGCAAGTTCCAAAGATTACCATTCGAGATTAAGGTCGCGCCGGCAATATTTCAACAGATAATGGATACTATGCTAAGCGGACTTGATTTCACGATTGCATACCTGGATGACATACTGGTAAATAGTAAAAACATTGAGCAACACTGGGAACACGTTTAAGAGGATTTTAGGAGAATGCAAAACTATGGTTTCATGATAAAAAAAAACAGGCGCGATTTCTTTATGAAGGAAATAAAATATCTGGGACATATCATCGATAAAGAAGGAAGACGACCAGACCCAGAAAGGGCTACGGCAATAAAAAAAAATGCCAGCTCCAAAAACGTAGCCGAATTACAAAGCTTCTTAGGCTTAGTGAATTGTTACCAAGAATTCATTCAAACATGCATAAATTACGCACCCCTAAACGAACTGTTGAAGAAGGAAAAAAGTTTGGGAGTGGACAGATGAATGCCAGAAAACGTTTGACAAAATAATTAAGAGGCTAACCGCGGATCTATTTTTAGCGCACTATGACCCAAAATTAGAAATAATAGTCGCAAGTGACGCGAGTGCCTATGGAGTCGGTGCATGTATACTGCATAAAATGCCGGATGGGACACTAAAACCCATCGCGCATGCTTCAAGAAATTTACTACCAGCAGAGAAGAATTACTCACAAATCGAAAAAGAAGTGCTGGGAATTATTTTTGCAGTTACAAGATTTTCATAGATATATTTACGGTAGATTTTTTATTTTACAGACGGACCACAAGCCGTTATTAACAATATTCGGATCGAAGAAAGGTCTACCTGTTTACACTGCAAATAGGTTGCTAAGATGGGGTATAAATTTACTGAACTACAATTTCAAATTGGAGTGTCTTCCCACGAACACAATTGGACATGCAGATGGTCTCTCGAGACTAATACCTAAGAAAACGGAGCCATTGGAAGATTCCGTAATTGCAACCCTACGACATGAAGAAGATATCAGGACATCACTATGTAGTACAGTTTGAAACCTCCCCGTCACATTACAAGAGATAGGAAATGAAGCAGAAAATGATGAATTCATAAAAGAAACAAAAACCAAAATTGCAGAAAAAATAAAATGTATCAGACAGTTTTTCGTCATGTGACAATGTTCTAATATATAACGAAAGGGTAGTAATTCCTAAAACACTAGAAAGGCGAATCCTAAAGGACTTCCACATGAGCCATCCAGGAAAGAATAGAATGAAATCCTTAATGCGAAGTTACGTATATTGGCAAAACATGGATCAAGACATTACACAGATTGTGGGAAAATGCAAGGGTTGTTCCTTAGCAGGGAAAGCACCGCCGATCATCCATAAGCCATGGCCAGAGACAGATCGACCGTGGTCAAGAATCCATACAGACTTCGCAGGTCCAATAGATGGTTTCTACTATTTGATCATAGTAGGCAGTTATAGCAAATGTCCAGAAGTGTTTCGTTGCAGAAAACCTACTTCTGAAACTACCATAAATTGCCTCCACGAGCTGTTTGATTGCTTCGGAGTGGTTGATTGTCTAATCACTGATAATGGGACACAATTCACATCTGCGGACTTTCAAGAATTTTGTGAAATTTTTCAAGTTAAACATATCAAATCCCCGCCATATCACCCAAGATCAAACGGGCAAGCGGAGAGATTTGTAGACACACTCAAAAGAGCGTTAAGGAAAGTATATGACGTGCCAACAGAAAAGGCGTTGCAACAATTTTTACAAGTATATCGAATTACACCAAACAGTGATACGACATCAGCATTATCACCCGCGGAAGTGATGTTCGCCCGAAAAATCAGATCAGTATTTGACAAAATGCTACCAAAACAAACAAAGCAAATAACAAAAAGAAAATTTCACCCAGGAGAGAAAGTTTTTTTTTAAGATGTATAAAAAAAATACGTCCTACTGGGAGCAAGGTACAATCGAAAAAAGAATCGGGAACATGGTTTACATAGTACAGGGCCCGAAATTCTCACATAAAAGACAGGTAAATCAAATAAGAAAGAGGCTGTTAGATGATTCTAATGGTCCACCTCAGGAAGAAGAAGTGATGGATACAATATTCGACACATTTGATATGCAAAGGCTGCAAACAATGTCTGAACCACGAAAATCGACCAGGAAAAGAAAAGTCACAGAGCCTTTGTTAATAAATCCAAAGAGGAAAAAATACCCCTGAGACGCAAAAGCTTTGGAAGGGGGAATGTTATGGGAACTTACCTATAACGATAATGGACTCTTCCTGACTCTATAAATACTGCACCTCTCAAGAGGTATAATGAATGAATGGTGTAACGAGTCGAGACAA
>CAHIKZ030001193.1:395000-407500 GCA_903632075.3 Acanthosepion pharaonis
GAACACAGTCTGTCCTGCTGTTGATTCCCAACTAGGGGGAGGCCCCAGTAGTCGGTATCATTTAGTCAATGCTAAAGATCCTTTCCTTAGCAGCATATTATGTGCATCATCAGGACTTCTACTCCTAGACCGGTTGCCAAACAAGGCTATAGAACACAGTCTATCCTACTATTTATCCATAACTAGGGGAGTCCACAATAGTCAGTAGTCAATGGAACGATCCTTTCCTTAGTAGCATAGTATGTGCTTCGTCACGACTACATATAGCCTTGAATTCAGAGTTTTCCTTCTAGTTCGTTTGACACCAAAGGCTATAGAACCTAGTCATTCCTACTATCTATCCATAGGTATGGGAAGAAGAGATCGATCCATATCTTTCCCAAGGGTATTAGAACGTAAGTGAATATAATGAACTCGACTGGAATGCCAACTCGAATGGCTGGAAATTTAATAAAATCAAATGCTAAGAGACAGAAAGACATTTAAGGATGGAAGCGACCGTCGTCGGGATTCTCGAGTCAATGAAAACGATCCTTTCCTTACCAGCATATTATGTGCATCGCCAGGGCTCTTCTCCTAGTCCGGCTGCCAAACAAGGCTATAGAACCCAGTCTGTCCTTTCTATTACTCCATAGCTAGGGCGAGAAAAGATGGTCTCATACCTTTCCCAAGGATCTTAGAACGTAAATGTATATAAAGAACTCGATTGGAATTCGAACTCTAACTGGCTTTAAATTTAATAAAAATCTAATGCTAAGAGACAAAATCACATTTAAGGATGGAGGCGACCGTCGTTGGGATTCTCGAGTCAATGCGAACGATATTTTCCTTAGCAGCATATTATGTGCATCGCCAGGGCTTCTAATCCTAGACCGGCTGCCAAACAAGGAAGGAGGCGACCATCGAGTCAGTGCGAAAGATCCTTTGCTTAGCTGCCTCGTGTGTGCTTCACCAAGGCTACATACAGTTTGGAATTCAGAATTTTCCTTCTCCTAGACTGGTTGCTTCACAAGGCTATAGAAACCAGTCTGTTCTAATATTTACTCATAGCTGGGAGAAGTGGTTGAACAAAAACGAAATACACATAGAGGGATCTCAATAATTTCAGTTGATATGTTATGCCCTGAAGTGTGTGAAATGCGAGGACTAGCTTTTGCATGTTCTCTTCAAAATCTTAGATAATATGTTGAACATATCAGTTATGTAATAAGTATATATTGTACTCTATGTCATTTTTATAATCCAAGATAGATGCATTTAAAATGTGTCCCATCTCTCTCTCTCTCTCTCTCTCTCTCTATATATATATATATATATATATATATATATATACAGAGAGACAGACTGTTTCGCTGTGTTTCACAGCCCATCAGTGTGGATAGATATCCAATTGACTCAAGCCGGTATCGAAACCCAACCGATTTGGTATCAGTCACCCCACAAGCCATTGGCGCACAGCAAGTATGAAGGTGAATTTAGACGAATTTATTTTGAGACAAACACGCTAGTGACTGGAGAACACGATTCGTCTTAACGAAGAGTCTTGCATCAGCAGCAACGGGTTACAGAGAGTGAGAGCCAGAGAAAAGAAGCGTGTTTGAGGAAAGGATAAAGAGAAGGACGGGGAACTAGATCAAGGCATCAGAGGGTGTCGATTGACATTACATTTGAATATTTGAAGATTGCAGCTATCAGAGAAGCAAGTAGTAGGAAGGGAGTTGCACTGTCGGGATGTGCGAGATAAGAAGCTGTTGGAGTAGAAGAGACGGCTACATTTAGTCGTTTCGACAGAGAAAGGGTGGGACTGAGATGCCAACCTAACAGTGCACTTAAATTCATACAGTTTGAGAACCAGCGGAAGTAGCTCGTCGTAGGCGTTGACGTGAAAATACTCGTAGAAAAGACAGAGAGAAGCCACATGGCGTCTGTGAGAAAGTGTTATGGGACCTTACCCATAATAAAATAATGGACTATTCCATACGTAATAAATACTGCGCCACAAGAGGACGCAGAGAGTTCAGTTCGAAGTCGGGCGACCGGCTAAACGGCTGATCGGTTGAAGTCTCTGCCTTCGGGCGGGGAGGAACCCGAACGAGTCTACGCCAAAGGACGGAGTCTCTTTCGGGGAGGTAAACCGAGCCTGAACCCGTTTATACGGGTTCAAAGGGCCTATTTTTGGCCGAGCCCACGGGTTCGGAGATACCACGTCAAACCGGCCTTGTACCACATGATGTCTTCGTGGGGGGTGTGACTAAATACCGTTCAGTCTGAAGTCTGGAGTGAAGTCCGTCAGAAGTATGTCAGTCAGTCAGAGCGAGCGAGTCAGTCAGTCGAGTCAGAGGCAGTCCGAAACAGAGTCGCGTTCAGACAATTACTACTAAACCTGATTGTTCGTACTAACATTTTTCTATCTCTCTGTATATATTCCTGTTTGTAATATATCTGTGATATTCCATATCCGTGTTCGAGTTCTTCTTTATTGGTTCTACCTTGGACTATCACCGTGGTACAAGGAACAGGACCATAACAGAAAGTGACTGTAGACTAGATGCCAGGGAAAGGTATGAATTAAAAACCTTCAGAAATAGACTTTCATCAGCTGACTACGTCACCAGAATTTCAAAACGAGGCTCATTGTCTTTTTTGATCGCCTCTCTTTTCTGGGATCGGACGTTAAGCGCGGATGGGCCTCCTGAATTTGGAAACTCAGAAAATAATTCAGTATGGTCTGTTACCAATCGTCACAGCTCAGTGGATATCGGACCTGAAATAGGTTTTTTTTTTTTGCGTTTTCTTATTCCTGCTTCATGGATAAAGAAAAATACTTCAAAGAATCTCTTCTAACATGGACTATCTTTGAACTAATATTTTTTTTTTACTGACTAAAAAGCTTGAAGAAATAAAATCAATAAACTATTGGGGGATGGGAAACAATGTCAAAAGTTTTGCAACAAAAATACTGGAAAGAAAACTCTTCTTAATAAAACTCCGAGAATAGAAAACAGACATTTAAGATTCGAAGAGAAGTCGGCCTCTCGCGACTCCGTATCGGTAGTACAATGGTTAAACACTCTTTCATCCTGAAGAAGAAAGAGCAACTTGTATCAATAAATGATTATTATTTCTAAAAAAAAAAAAAATCTTACAATCTAAACTATTTTCTGGCTTTAAATAACCTCTAAAGGGTTGATAAGCCGTAGAAAATCAATGAAATACTGATTAACAACACAAGCATCTATTTTAGATTTATTTACATTCTCTCGAATATAAATGTATAGAAACTACTCTGGCCACAAAGTGAGGGCTCAGTTTATGTATTGATTGTAATACAGAATTGATCCCCCACATTATATCCACATTTTAATTCCTTGTTTGTCTATCAAATTCTGATTAGGTATCAATCCACCACTTCTACCCCCAGCTATGGGTTAAATAGTAGGTCTTATATTAGTAAATCAGAATTATCTCCAAAAAATTCTTACAATATAAAAAAAAATTGCAAATAGCCATAGAAAATGAATCAATCATTCAATGAAATACTGATTAGCATGTCTTTTAGATTTATTTACATTCTCTGGAATTGAAATGTATCGAAAACTACCGTGGCCACAAAATAAGGGCTCACTTTATGTATTGATTGTAATATAGAATTGATCCCCCACTTTATATCCATATTATGTTTTCTTGTTTGTTGATAAGCTGTAGAAAATGAATCAATCAATCAAGGAAATACTGATTAGCTACACAGGAATGCCTTTTAGATTTATTTACCTTCTCTGGAATAGAAATGTATAGAAACTAATTGGCCACAAAGTAAAGGGTCAGTTTATATAATGAAAAAAAGTGAAGGATCAATTTATATAATGATTGTAATATCTAATTGATCACTCACTTTATATCCACATTATAATTTCTTGCTTGCTTACCAAATTCCGAATCCACCTCTTCTCCCCCTAGCTGTGGGTTAATTAGTAAGACTTGTGTCACTAAAACCATTATTATCTAAAAAAAAAAAAAAAATCTTACAATCAAAAATAGATTTCCTGGCTTTAAATAATCTGCAGTGGGTTGATAAGCCGTAAAAAAAAAGAATCAATCAATCAACGAAATACTGATTAGGTAGGCGGGTATATCTTTTAGATTTATTTACATTCTCTGGAATATAAATGAATAGAAACTACCGTGGCCACAAAAATGGGGATCAATTTATATATTGATATTGATGAAGAATTGGTCCCCCACTTTGTATCCAAATTAAAATTTCTTGTTTTTTGATAAGCCGTAGAAAACGAATCAATCTGCTAATGAAATACTGATTAGCTAATTTGGCCATAAAATGAGGGATTAGTTTATATAATGATTTTAATATATAATTGATCACCCACTTTATATCCACATTATAATTTCTTGTTTGTTTACAAATTCTGAATCCACCTCTTCTCCCCCTAGCTCTGGGTTAATTATTAAGACTTGTATCACTAAAACCATTATTATCTAAAAAAAAAATCTTAGAATCAAAAATAGATTTCCTGGCTTTAAATAATCTGCAGTGGGTTGATAAGCCGTAAAAAAAAGAATCAATCAATCAATGAAATACTGATTAACACCACAGGCATGTCTTTTAGATTTATTTCCATTCTCTGAAATAGAAATGTAAAGAAACTAACGTAGCCATAAAGTGAGGAATGAGTTTATATATTGATTGTAATATAGAATTGATCCCCCAATTTATATCCATATTATAATTTCTTATTTGTTTATGAAATTCTAATTCGGTATAAATCCACCTCTTCTCCCCACCCCCAGCTAAGACTTATATCACTAAACCATTATCTCCACACAAAAATTTCTTAAATATTTTCTGGTTGAAGTACTAATTAGCTACACAAGCATGTCTTAGATTTATTTACATTCTCTGTAATATATATGTATAGAAACTAACGTAGCCATAAAGTGAGGGATTAGTTTATATATTGATTATAATATAAATTTGATCCCTCATTTTATACTCACATTATAATTTCTGATTTTTAACTCCAAAAATGTCTTACAATCTAAAAATATTTTCTGGCTTTAAATAACCTCAAAGGGTTGATAAGCCGTAGAAAATGAATATATGAATGAATGAAATACTAATTAGCTATAAAAATATGTCTTTCAGATTTATTTACATTCTCTGGAATATAAATGTTTTGAAACTACAGTGGCCACAAAGTGAGTGAGTAGTTTATGTATTGATTGTAATATAAAATCGATCCCCCACTAAATACTCACATTATAATTTCTCTTTTTTTCTCTAAAAGGTCTAACCGTCTCAAAATATTTTCTGGCTTTAAATGACCTGCAATAACAACAAAAAAATCTAAGAATCGCTACACAACTGCAGTCAGGTTTCAACGCATAACAATGTGTCTCTTCGGGTGATCGTAAATTACTGGCGACTGAACGATTAATTTCAAACCGTTCACTCACCAGTAATTTACAATTAATTAATTACTTTTGAAATTCTGACATTATTGTATTAAATAATATTTAAGCTCTGTCAAATTCGGGATTGAGCCCTCAGTTTATTTTATATTTAAAACTGTAGTTTTTACTATTACTGTTAAATGAATAGTAATTAGTAGGCCTTTAAATTAGTCGCTCACTCGCCAGTAATTTACAATTGCCTAAGGAGATGCATTGTTGTGCGTTAAAACACGACTGCAATTGTGTAACGATACTTACATGATTTTGTTGTAACATCCTAAAACAAATAATACACACGAAACACACAAACAAACACACACACACACACACAGACACACACACATACATACATATATATATATATATATATATATATATATATATATATATATATATATATATATATATATATGCACATTTCATTGAATACGACATTTCATTGAATACGAGGTGATTTTTTTTTTAGTTTTTTATACAATTTCATGCGATCTAATAATTTTTTTCTTTTCAGATGATAAATTATATAAAAACTATCCGAATGTTCTTTATATCCGAGCGCTTTCGGCTATGCATTTAGCCATTTTCCAGGATGAAATATTTTAACTGATAAATAAGAAATCGTTTGTTGCATGTATGTATTTATATAATGTTTACATTTTTTCAAAACACGGTCAAAATATGTGAATGTACATGAAACTTCTCGTCACGGCCGGTGGTCCGACCGACACTATTTTTATGAAAAATTATAATTTGATTCTACCATCAGACATGGCATCTTGTGTTTTATGATAGCACTCTTAATAGAGTGATTAAGTTCGTTATATATATATATATATATATATATATATATATATATCGAAATAAAAGTATAAAATTTAATATTACACGACATATTAAAACAATATTAAATAATAAAAAAGCCTGTGGAAGCCTGAAGAGCAGGAGCGACACCGGTTGCTTCCCACCCCTTGTTGTTGTGGTTTTTTTTATTATTTAATATTGTTTTAATATGTCCTTCTAATATTAAATTTTATACTTTTTTATTTCGATCATTAAATTTTTGTACCTACAAAAACATCTTTAAATATATATATATATATATATATATATATATATATATATATATATATATATATATATAATATAATATAGGTGGCCACTGTATTCGAGGATACCTATCTATGACGGCGGCTCGCCAATCCCTATTGCAGACGCTTGCTTAGGCGCACTTCTGTTTATTCAACACCCATAGAGCCAACCTGTCGTTTATACTGCAACTATGCTGAACAGACCTTATTTACAGTTCCTGGAAAACGGCGTGTTATCTAGCGTGATCAACAATTTGAACAAGGCCAGCACGCTCAAGTCCTCGGTCACGATGTCTTGTGACTTTGTGCTAGCACAGCTATCTACGGTCCCCAAGGGTTCCGTCTACCCAATTTCACTCAAAAGCCTTTGGTCAACCCGTGTTAAGGTTTTTAGGCACTTTCTGGTATCGACACCTCCAGTCCGATAACACCAGGAAGTCTCCTTTCTGACAAATCGACTATGGTGAGATTCGAACCCGAGTCTCATGGTCAGAATGCGAACTTTCTAACCACTTTTATTTGAATTTATTTCTCGTTTTTTACTGAGTAGGTAGGTGTTTGCCTTTAGGTCTTCTTTTCTTCTATATTTATTCAAGATTTTCTCTTGATCTGGGTGTTAGGTATGTTGGCAAATCATCTGCTGGCTCCACCATTGTTTTTGATTTAAATTTTATATATATATATATATATATATATATATATATATATATATATATATAGTCACGAGTTAAATTCATAAACAAAATTCAAACGGATAGAGATGTCAACTTAATAATCAATAATAAGAAAAAATTAAAATAAAAAAGATTACTAGAAATAAACTTATATTTTAAAATAGAATTTTATTCTTTTAATATACTTTGTATGAATATTTTTTCTAATCGACTATTTCATAGAAAATCCCCAAAATTTAAAAAAAATTTTAAATCACTAACAAAAATCAAATTAAATTCTTTGTAGATAATTTAGACATTCAAATTTATATCAAACATTATAATCTTTATGAACCCCCAAAATAACACTTTCAAAGTAAAACAAAATAACAGCGTCTTTTTCGAGCCGGGTTTTTTTCCAAAGAAAATTAGTGACTCCTTCTCTCATGACTTCCTTTTCTCTTTTTCTTTTTATGTCTTTTTTCTCCTCTACCCCTTCTATATCAATATATAACTTCCGTTAAGTTAACCGTTTAAATATGTCAATGTCTGGACCTCCTCAAGTAATTTTAAGTATGAAAGAATAGAAATATTAAATTACATCTAACTCATGTCTTCTCTCCCCCCCACTCATTTCGTTAATTTACATATGCTTAATACGGCCCGTCAAAAATGTGTAAATTTCTTTTCATTTTTCGTTTCAACCTTTGGAAGTAAAGTCTGATGATCCGCAGTCCTTTAAAAGGGCTGTGGTGAAATAATTTATTACATGGAACCTTAAAGTGGTCTGTTCTTATTTAAATTATATATATATATATATATATATATACTAGATTAAAAGTCTCACTATCGAGCGGCATTTAACTTAGCTCCTGCGGGCGGTTTTAAACTGGGCTTTCGGCTTCTTCAAGAGTTTGAGAGTCCCTAAGTCTTTGCAAATTTTCAGCATTGGAAGCTCTCTGGCTGCCATTTGATCTGGATTTTCACTTGCACGGGACTTTCTTGCGATACGCAACAATAAACTACAGAAGAACTCAAAAATGATTGCTGCATTTAAGTATTGCATTAATATCTAAGCTTGCTTTTTAAAAGTCCAACGATAATTCTTCTGTCTCCACTTAAAGACAATTTGATGTGCGCACAAACAGTAATATTTATTTCATGGGTGACTTTTGCTGGATTTCACAATTAATTTCAATTATTCTTAAATTTATTTCCAAGTTATAAAAATTGTTATCGTACAAAAAATTCGTCGGAAATAGTCACGTAAAAATTAGCCTAAGTAATCACAGTAATGAAAACTTGGGAATCCAAAATTTCTATAACATAAGCTATTGAAACTTAGAGAATTGTGTCCCTTTAATTGAAAAAGTGTAACAGTGACATTCTGACATCGGCATTTATTATATAGAAGATGAGCTATTGAGAGTTGCGTCCCTTTAATTGAAAAGTGTAACGCACTGACATCGTGACTGAGGGTTTGAGCCTACTGACCTTTCTCAGACTACTGATCACCTCCAGATGATCCTCTATCTTCCAGAAACTCTGACTATGGTCCACTCAGCATAGTTGCAGTATAAGCATCAGATGAGCTCTGACTGTGACTGCACAGGCGTCTGCAACAGGGATTGACTCGCCGCACTAGTAGACAGGTATCCACGAAGACAAGAAGCAAATCATTATATATACACTCATTAATTGATATTATGGATCTTCTTTTAACAAAGATCGGAAGCAACGGACAAAATCCGGAGCAGCCGACCCAGTTTGTAAGTACACTGCGCCACGGAAGGAGTTGTGGCAATCCTGGATATAAGCCGTTACTTCGCGCGATGATAGCTAGTTGGAGGGGTTGTTTACATCAATGTAATCATAGGTGTAGCTTACTGCATCATGGGTTTTCCCCCTTTTTATATAGCAGTGTGTTTAAGTGGTTTTATATTCATCATTTTCTATAACCATGTCGCCTGGAGGAAGAGAAGAGGATAAGTTTAACGGCACAGTTTACAGGGTACGGGTATTTTACAGTGTCAGATTGGATAGTGTGATTGATTAAATGTACAGTAGAATATAGCTCCTTTTTCTTTTGTTATGTAATTGTTGATCGTACTAACTACAATCAAGCAATCAAGCATTGGCCTTAACGAGCATTTTGACAAGAAACTTTGTAGTTGCCTAAGAAGATAATTCATTGAATATAGTTTTTATTATGCATTAAACACTTTCTGGCAGAAGTTTATTTGGCCTCAAAATGCATTAAATTCTCATAACTTCCCTTATTTTTGGGGTAGTTTTATCATTGATAATAGGGTTTAGGTTAGGGGTATGTTTGTTTAAATACTTCAAGTACTGCGGCCTGTAGATCAACATATGTCATAGCAGACCAGTTCTCTCTACTTCACTTAGAAGGTACTTTCCGAATTATTTTTTGTCAAGAAAAAAGTGAAAGAAAGAAAAGAGGCTCTTGTAGCTTCAAATATAGCACACATTTGTAGCTGTAAGAGACCTCTTTTTTTTATAATTACACTCATACCTCGGTATTACGGATTTTCTTTTAATCGATATAGGTAGCAACGGATAAAATATGGAGCGTCCGGCTCAGTTTGTAAGTACTGCAAGCTATGGACGGAGTTGTAACAATACTGCTTCGCGAGCTGATCGCTAGTTTGTTGGCCATCACTTTGTTTATATCAGTGTAACCACACGTCTAATTATTATATATTAGGGTTTACAACTTTTTATTGCAAACCTTTTTCCTAATGGACCAAATTAAAAAATTATGTATATTCACTGGGCCACAGAAGTACTTTATTTAAAAAGTTCAAAACGCTGTGAATATCAAATTTTAATAACCAATAAAAACATTATTATTATTATTATTATTGACAATTCGAGGATACCCGTCAACTAGGGCGGCTAACAAATCCCTATTGTAGACACTTGCGCAGGCGGATTTGTGTTTATTCAACATCCGCAGGGCTCACCTGAGCTTTATACTGCAGGTATTGCTGGGCAAACCTGAGTTACAATTTCTGGGTTAGGGTTAGTGTTAGGGGTTAGGGGTTAGGGTTAGGGGTTAGGGTTAGGGGTTAGGGTTATGGTTAGGGTTAGAGTTATGGTTAGGGTTAGGGTTAGTGTTAGGGTTAGAGTTAGGGTTAATTACGGTTATACCATCTGTATATTGCGTAAGTTTTGGAGATTTCTGGAAAAAATGACTTTTTTTATTTCTTCCATAGATGAAAGACCCATAATTTAAAAAAAAAATATATTTTAAAATCATTATCATATAAATGTATGTTTTAAAATTAAGCATCACAGTCACATTACATTCAAGTCACATCCCCATGTCAAGAAGACGATAATAATCTGTTTAATGTACAATGACAGGACGAAAATTCAGTAGACATGCGTTTAAGCGCTGCCCAGACTACATGCTTCCTTCTCTTGGCCGACTTGGCTGCAGGAGTTGCCAGAAAGCTTGACAAATTGACAACCAACCGCCTTCGGGTCTCCGCTCTAGGTTTTATGTCTGGATTTAATTCCATAGCCTTTTCCATGTTCGGATATGAATGCAAAACAGCGGAGGCTTCAAATCAGGGTTTTCCTTCACCTCGATGTACTAACTTCCCGCGCCGTCGAGCGTCATCTATCTGAAACATCTGGTTATGAGGCGCCAGTGGTCCGCCTTCACCCATAATCCGGCTTGTTGTCAATGGCTATTTGAGATGCATGCCACAGAAACATTTCGTAGACAGTGGGAGCTTGACCTCACTATTACCTCGGCTATGACAATATTTGGAACATATATAAACATTATATGATAAGGAGCTTTTAGAAGCACCTCAAAAATTAACATTTTTTTTAATATATAAAAGTAGGGACGTTCACAATAAAACGCAATACCTAAGGTTTAAAATGAATTTTTAAAAATGAAAAGTCGTTATTAAACATTTTATTTTAGTTTTAATTTCAAGATAATAGATTAAATTTAATATTTACAATGAGTAAAATACTTTACTTTATTTCAAAAACTAATTTAAATTGACAGGGAATAGTTTAGTTTTTGCTAAAATAGCTGATTATTACCATTTTGGGTCATCTTTCATTGCAATGTAATACTCTTTATTAAAAAAATCTTCCGCAAATAAAATATACTTTTCTGAAACTTTATTTGAGGAATATTAGCTGATTTAAAGTATAATTAATCTGATTTGAAATATTACAAGGTAACCAAAAAAGTTCTGTCAGTTTTTTGATTAGTCATTGAATGAAGTTGAAATATATACGAAATACATGTAGCAATTGTTTTCAAATTCGGACAGGCGGAAGTAGGAAAATTAGACGTTATAAAAAAAACACGAGCACCGTGCCTGGCCATCAGTTATAAGCCGGACAGCTGTGAAAAGGATGGAACTGTCTAGAGATCTCGTTCAGGGGCTGTTTGCTTTACGACTTCAAAGTGAACTTATCAGCAGCTGCATCAAGTCGCCGCATATGTCAAGCGTTTGGGGATAGTGCTGTGGATGAACATACTGCAAGGCGTTGGTTTCGAAAATTCAAGTTGGGAGATTTGTCTCTCCATGATGAGCCTCGCAGTGAACGACCACAGGTCTTGAATGACGGAGTCCTGAAGGCGTCCATTGAAGAGGACAGTAGTCGAACGTGTGCTGAACTTGCAAGAGAATTCAACGTTTCCGATGAAACAGCTAGACTTCACCTGCACCGCCTAGGTAAGACGTACAAACTGAGCAAGTGGGTTCCGCAAACGCTGTTGGAGGTCCACAAGGGACAACGAGTGGCAGCCTGCGGATCGCTGCATTTTTCACCACCATACCGCATCCTTATTCAATCGAGTGCTTACCAGTGATGAAAAGTGGGTTCTGTACGAAACTCCCAAGCGTTCCAGACATTGGTTGTCTCCTCAGGATGCTGTCCCTCACACCGCAAGACCGCCTATGCACCCACGCAAGATTATGCTTTGTGTCTGGTGGACAGGGCGTCAAGTGGTTCATTATGAACTGCTAGCAACGGGCCAAACGGTCACTGGAGACCTATACTCGCAGCAATTGAAAGGTTTGCAACAGGCATTGCGCCAGAAGGAGCCAGCACTTGTGAATCGCAAAGGCGTGGTTTTTCCTTCATGACAACGTCAGGCCGCATGTCGTGCGAGTGGTCAGGGTTACCATACAGCAACTTGGGTGAGAGACTTTGTGCCATCCACCTTATTCACCTGACCTTGCACCATCCTATTACCGCCTCTTCCACTCCCTGGATAATCATCTTCGTGGGA
>CAHIKZ030001193.1:415000-417500 GCA_903632075.3 Acanthosepion pharaonis
TTATCATACGATCATATAAAATAAAAAAGATATATATATATATATATATATATATTAGTAAATATAGAAAAAGGCAGCATATATAAATATATAAATAAATTTATGTAGAAATCTAAAAGTCATAAAACTAAAATGAAAATTTATATATGTAGATATATAAATTTATAAGCATATACACACTCCTCACAGATTCAAACACACATACACTCACACATACATACATATATATATTCAAATACATACAAAGTTATATATATTTACAAAAAATATTGAGTATATGCATAAACATTCATACAGTACTGACTAAGTGAACAATAAATCGTACTTACAAATGCTTTGTGTGAATATATATATATATATATATATATATATATATATATATATATATATATATATACATACATACATACATAAATAAGCTAATATTCATACTCTTGACATATGTATGTAAATGTTTAAAATGTTTTGTTTAGTAGGACATGTAAATATTTCATCAACATACACGTTAATAAATCTATCTATCTATCTATCTATCTATCTATCTATCTATCTATCTATCTATCTATCAAGTTTGTTCATATCTATCTCTCCATCTATGTATGTATGTATACATATATATATATATATATACTAGACAAATTTTTTTATCTTAACGTAAATATTTCATGAAAGGTTTATTAAAGATTATCTCTCTCTCTATATATATATATATCAGTCTGTTCATATCTATCTAAGTACGTATGTATGTATGTTTGTATGTATGTATGTATGTATGTATGTATGTATGTATCTATCTATCTATATATATATATATATATATATATATATATATCTATATATCTATATATCTATATATATATATATATATATATGCATCAGTATGCTAATATCTATATCTTTATGATAAGTTGGTAGAACAACGAAACTTAAGCCTGCAAATGCAAATATATATATATATATATATATATTTATATGTATGTACATGATATATATATGTATATATATACATATATGTATATGCATGAATACATACATACATAAATATATATATATATATATATATATATATATATATATATGTATGTATTCAACTTTTATAAAAAAAAACTGCTGTCTATTCCGTTTTCTTTTCTGTCCGTAAAATGTGTAAAAAACTTCCTATTGAAATAATAACAAAATATTAATAAAACATAAAAAATAATTAAAAAACATAAATGAGTAGAATAATTGCATGGTTATTATGTAGAGATAATAAAATACTTGAACGAATGTAGGAGAATTTGACTAAAAAGTTTAATTTCAGTCGCTTATCAGTGAATTTCCATAAATGAGAGATTTCTGGTTAAATACATACGTACATATATATATATATATATATATATATATATATATATATATATATATATATATATATATTTATATATATATTTTATATATATATATATATATCAATTAAAAATCAAATAGATATATTGATTTAAATGAATATTTTTAATCAATATTTTTATATATTTTAATACGTTTCTTCGAACGATTTGTAAACTGAACGATAATTTTCCTCCATGTAAAAATATAGTTTACAAAATAAAATCTCCGCATTTGCCTTGGTAAAGCTAATGAAGGAATTAAATGTTTTGGTCAAGAAAAGTATTTATTGTTTTTTTTTTTTTTTATCTATCTATCTATCTATCTATATGGGTGTGTGGGTATGTGTATGTGTATGTGCGTGCGCGTGTCTGTATTAAGGTAGCAAGAATTCATCCAGCATATTTGGTAAAATCCAATAAACGGTCCATGTCAAATTAATTTAACATGTCCTTCTCATATATATATATATATATATATATATATATATTCTCGGAATATCGCATAGGGACCATCTCACATTTCAATGAAATATATATAGATATATATATGTAAACTTACACACACACACACACACACACACACACACACACACACACACACACACACACACACACATATATATATATATATATGACTGAACTTTTGTATTTGCCCGATATATATACATGTATGTATGTGTGAATATATATATAGTTATGTGTGTGAGAGAGAAAGTGAAAGTGACTATGCCTCTGATATATATATATATATATATATATATATATATATATATATAGATAGATAGATAGATAGATAGATAGATATAATATGATAAAATATAGTTTTGAGGTATAATATATTTAAGGGTTAACGTGCTCAATATCAACGTTAGAGTTTATGTAAATATAAAAGTGGACACTGAGGTCCTTCCACAGAGGCGACAGTCAGTTTCATACACAAAGAAAATATTCTATAGAGATTGTGTTTAAGCATGACATATATATATATTCGGAAATTCCCATGGGTAGCATCTCACATTGCGATGAAACTTTAGGATGCTGTATCAAACTCAGAGAAACTAAAACCCCCTAAAATTTTAGTTTCTTTCAGCTCTCAGTTCCTGACATTTGGTGTCAATTTTTACAGGATTTTA
>CAHIKZ030001193.1:422500-425000 GCA_903632075.3 Acanthosepion pharaonis
ACCTTGTGTTTGTTAAACAGCCCCTTTGAAATAGTTTTTAAGAAATGGAGGATGCGAGATTCCTGACTTTAAGAATTACCTTCTTGGTCATTTTGGCAGTTTTATTGGTTGCTGGGAATGGCATGTGTGTATGCTAAGTGTATGTTATCATTTAGTTCTTTGGGAGTGTGTGTTTGATATGTGTAAATACTAGTATGAGTGTGTGTATAGGTGTGAGACCTCAGCAACTTTGCAAGCATGTCTGTCTTGTGCGGGTGAGAAACGTGGGTAGGATTTATACATATATATATATATATATATATATATATATATATATATATATATATATAGCTGGCTAAGAGTATTCAAGGATACCTGTCTACCATGGTCTCATTGCCAGAATGCGAACGTCCTAACAACCCGACAAAGTCCGACTATTATTTTAAGACATTTTTATGTTTAACATACTTTTTATAGATAAAAATATTTAATAATAAATATAAACAGAGCATTTACTTAAATATTTGTATCTATAAAAATAATGTTAAACATAAAAATGTCTTAAAATATATATATATATATAAATTCCCAAGAGGATAGAATCCAGGTAGAACTCAATTTCCAGGACAGAGTAATAATATCATAAAAAAGTCTCAAACATTAATATTCCATGGAATATTAGTGACATGGATATGTCGAAAGTACTTGGTAATAAAACAAATATTTATAAACAGGTCGGTTTTTTCTCGTCTTTCGGTAATGACATCTAAAAACTTATCCAAGTGTATGAAAGGACCTTAACGAAAATGAGTAGACAGAATATGTATTAACTGTACAACAAAACACTTATATATATATATATATATATATATATATATATATATATAACAATTATTACATTATTTCTTCTTAATATAACGTTATATTTTTTACATTCATGTACTTTATCATGCACATTTTCTCAAACTTCAAGTCGCTAGCCATTAATTTCAGAGGAGATTGGAAACAGATACAAAAAGTAAAGTAACAAATTTTTCAACTAAATTCCACTAAAATCCAAGACTATAATAATAATAATAATAATAATAATAATAATAATTAAAGAAATGAAAAAGGCACAGTACAATAATGTTAATTATATTTTGATAGTACGTGAGACATTTTTAATTTGTGTTTAAAAATTGCATACAATTATTAAAAAAGTCTTTGTAGAAACATCGCCTATTTTGAGAAAAACGGTTATACTTGTAATCAAAGTGTCAAAGCGATTGAATAGCAGTCAGCCTGAATAGATTGCAACTGAATCGTGAGGCACATGATTGGTCGGAATCATAATTTTTCGTTAGTTAGTAAAAGCAATTAAAAAATAGTTTAGTAAGGAACTTTCCTTTCATTTTGCTCAAACACACAAATAATAATAATAATAATAACAACAACAATAATAATAATAATAATAATAAAATGTCGTTGCTCATTGAATATAGTTGCGAAGGTTTTGCATTCGGGTTCTCTCGTAAATTTCAGGAACTTTATAGTGGTATGTAGTAATTTTCATGTTATATGTCTGTATCTATCTATCTATCTATCTATCTATCTATCTAATTTAGCCCGATCATTATCTATCTATCTATCTATCTATCTATCTATCTATCTATCTATCTATATTTTCACGTAAAATACTTTTTGAATCTCAGCTTTGATCACGTCATAATTTACGAACACTCTCAGAGGCGAACATTTCAGAATATCTAATCTATCTATCTATCTATCTATCTATCTATCTATCTATCTATCTATCTAATTCAGTCCGTTCATTATTATCTATCTATCATCTATCTATCTATCTATCTATCTATCTATCTATCTAATTTAGTCCGATCATTATCTATCTATCTATCTATCTATCTATCTATCTATCTATCTATCTAATTTAGCCCGATCATTATCTATCTATCTATCTATCTATCTATCTATCTATATTTTCACGTAAAATACTTTTTGAATCTCAGCTTTGATCACGTCATAATTTACGAACACTCTCAGAGGCGAACATTTCAGAATATCTATCTATCTATCTATCTATCTATCTATCTATCTATCTATCTATCTATCTATCTATCTAATTCAGTCCGTTCATTATCTATCTATCTATCTATCTATCTATCTATCTATCTATCTAATTTAGTCCGACCATTATCTATCTATCTATCTATGTATCTATCTATCTATCTATCTAATTTAGCCCGATCATTATCTATCTATCTATCTATATATCTATCTATCTATCTATCTATCTAATTTAGTCCGATCATTATCTATCTATCTATCTATCTATCTAATTTAGCCCGATCATTATCTATCTATCTATCTATCTATCTATCTAATTTAGCCCGATCATTATCTATCTATCTATCTATCTAATTTAGTCCGTTCATTATCTATCTATCTATCTATCTATCTATCTATCTATGTTTTCACATAAAATAATTTTTGAATCTCTGCTTTGATCGCGTGATAATTT